>JAOXYA010487584.1:0-15657 GCA_028565675.1 Sorex palustris | reverse complement strand
TTTAATTTTTATTAGTGAGACACCATGAGGTACAGTTGTAGACTTACAAATTTTTGTGCTTGGGTTTCAATTACACAGTGGTCAAATCCTGTGTTTTTGTTTTGTTTTGGGACCACACTTGTCAGCACTCAGGGCTTACTCCTGTTTCTGTGCTCAGGGATCACTCCTAGTGGGACTCGGGATTGAACCCCTGTCGGCCGTGTGCAAGCCAAGTCCTCAGAGCACTGTACTAGCTCTCCAGCCCCTTTCATGTAGTTTGCTTTTGGCTTTGGACTACACCCAGAGTTGTGAGGGTCTCCGGGCCCTGACCTGGGGCTATGAGGGGCTCCGCGCCTCACTAGCAGGGCTCAGCAGGTCGTGCAGAGCCTTGTATGTAGCCGGAACTCTCCTGGTGCCCGGTTTTCACCTTATTTCTCACAGTTGGCTCCTTTGAAGGACTGAGGGGGGACTCTCATGAGCAGTGTACCTGGTCCCAGACGGCTGCACCCGGGGGGGTGCCCTGTGCAGTGGAGCAAGCCCCTCACTCACCTGCGGAAGCTTCTCTGTCTCTTCCATAGTTCTCGTATCACAGTTGACCCTAACTGGGAGTTCTCGTTCTGAGCCCAGCCAGGACACTGTCTGGGGAAGTGGCGTGTGGGTCTCTCAGTGCCGAGGGTGTCCCCGAGCCTACAGCTGTCCCATGACACACGAGGTGCTGGATTTGCCACTGAGAGGACTCGGGGTTGCCCTGCTGTGGGTGGGAGCCTGGCCGTGGGCTCTGCTGGGGGCTCCCCTCTGCTCACACTGCCTTGCTGCTCTCTCGACAGAATGGGGAGCACAGGAGCCGGGGGGCACGGCAGGACCACAGCAGCAGCCGGTAAGTGTCCCATGGGTGGGGTCTGCCCTGAGCTCAGCGCGCTTGGGTGCTCCTGCGGGTTCTGAGAGGCCATGGAGGCCGGATGAACCCCACCCACCTGATGCTTGGGTCCTGGACGGGCTTGGAGACCTTGGAGGGTCCCGGGGTTGGTGGCACTTAGCAGGATGGGGCTTGTTGGGAGTCAGAGGCATGGACCATGGAGGGTGGACATCACCTGCCCAGCGCACCCACAGTCCATGGGTCAGTCAGCATGCAGGGCTCTGTCACCAGGAGCAGGGTCCGTGTGTGTGTGTGCGCGTGTGTCTGTGTGTCGGGCACTGAGAGTGAGGGCCCTGCGCATATGCATGAGTGTGTGCACGTGCATGTGTGTGTAAGCGTGTGTGTGCATACATGCGTGGGTGTCAGGTACTGAGAGTGAGGGATCAGTGTGTATATGCATGTGTGTTTGCATGAGTGTGCATGTGTGTTTGAGCATGTGTGTGAGCCCATGCATGCATGTGTGTCGGGCACCGAGAGTGAGGGCCCTGTATGTATATGCATGTGTGTCTGTGTCCCGTGCATGTGTGTACGTGTGTGTTGGGCACAGGTGGTTGTGGGGTGTGTCAGAACCAGGCCTGTCTTGTGTGAGATGAGGCCCTCCACCTTCCCTGTCTGGGTGATTAGGACACTTGTCTTGTGAAGGTCACGGATTAGGCTAGTGCATAAGCTGCCTCATTGTTTCTGGTGTGTCTGGTGACCCTCCACCTCAGGCACTGGATCATTGCCTGCTCTGAGCAAAGCTGTCACTTCCTCGGGGCCTGTGGGGTGCGCTGGTGGGCTGTGTTTGCAGTTCTGTCTGAATGTAAATTCTGAAAACTGAGTATCAGTTCAGAATTTTGAAGCTTTATTTTAGTCCCAGCTAACATTGAAATATGATTTGCAAGCGAGCATATTTAAAGTAAACCTTTCTCTAGAAAATAGAGATATTAAATGTAAGTTAATATTTGAGGCTAACGATGCAGACGTCTAGATGTGTAATTGTACGTAGATCTGTATCATTACAAGAACATAATAGAGACACAAGTCTTAAACACTTCTCCAGTGAAGACACTTTATGTCTTGGATGATTGCAGTGGCAGAGCTGGGATGACTCCACCTGTCTGAGTTGTCATAAACACTGCAGAAGATTGGACACCTGAGGCAGTTTTCTTGTTTCGTTTTAGGATTTACTCCTGGCTTTGCACTCAGGAGTCACTCCGGTGGTGCTCAGGGGACCATATGGGATTCTGGGGACTGAACCTAGGTCGGCCCACTGTTCTCTCTCTCTCCAGCCCACCTGGGGTAGTTCTTAATTAACTCCAAATGTCAGTGAGAGCCATGGTGCATGTAAAATGCCTCATTTGTTGAGTCTTCCTTGAGTCGTCCTGTAGAAGATGAATTTCCAGTCTGATCCAATTTAATTCCAGGCATGTGGAGAATCTAGGAAAGAGCAGTGGAAAAGATAAAGACAAAGACAAAAAGAGAAAGGTAAGACTTCCTTCTCAGTTCTCTCCTCTTCTTTCTTTCTTTCTTTCTTTCTTTCTTTCTTTCTGTCTTTTTCTGTCCACACTAAGTGGTGCTCAGAGCTTCCTCCTGGCTCTGCACTCAGGAATTAGACCTGGTAGGCTCAGGGGACCATATGGAATGCCGGGGATCGAACCTAGATTGGTTGCGTGCAAGGCAAACGTCTTACATGTACCATTGTTCCAGCCCTGCCCTGAAGTTGCTTACTGTGACTCTGGACATTCTCCTGAGGCAATCCTGGGGGCTCATCAGGCATGCTGTATTTTAAAATTTGTTTGTTTGTTTTTGGTCACACTTGACCATGCTCAGGGATTTTTCTGACTCTTCTGAGAGATCCCTCCTGGCAGTGCTCAGGGGACCATATGGAGTGCCAGGATTGAGCCCAGGTTGGCTGCGTTCCAGGCCAGTGCCCTACCCGCTGTACTAGTGCTGGGCCTGGGACACACTGAGACCCACTAAAAGTGGGACAAATAACAGCTGCCAGCGCCAGGATGGAGTGATTGAAGCACACAGTGGTCCAAGGCTAGTGGGGAGTGATCGGTTTGAAAAACTGACCGGTGAGGGGGACTGAATCCTGTGCCCAGAGGTCCACAGGTCAGGGCAGAGCAGGCACACACTCGAATGTGCCTTCAGACAAATCTCAGTGCCGGCAGAGGAGGGCGGGTGCAATAGCACAGAGCTCAGGGTGCAGCCCGCCTGGCTGCATCCTCAGTCACCTGCTCCCTGGGCACTGCTCGTGTGCCCTACACGGCTCTGTCCCAGGGATGGTTCATTGTGCAGAGCCCCCGCACTGACAGTCCCTCGAGGACTCCACTGAGGGAGCCGCCACTAAGCACCATTGGGTGCGACCCCTCAGGAAAAGCCACAGCAAGGCATGAAGCTGATTAGGCTCAGAAGAGATCCTGTCCGGATGCTTCATTCTCTCAGTGGGGTGGACGGAAGTAGTGTCCAGGCTACATGACACATATCCTTTGAAGAATCCCCAGTCTCCGGGTGTCCCCTAGGCCCCGGGGTGCCCCCAGACCCCAGCGTGGTCCTGGAGCACGACACCCCTTGGCTCCTTTCCCCTGGCACCGGCCCCTCATGCTCGGTCTCTGCGTTGGCCTGGCCCTGTGAGCGTGCGGAAGGACGCCCAGGCTCGGTGCTGGGGGGTCATACGGTGCCCTTGTCGAAGCATGTCCTGTCAGCCCGTTTCTGAGAAGTGTGTACAGGCAGGGAAGGTCTCTGGGAGCCTCATGTGCGAGCCTGCGAGGGGGGCCTGCAGGGAGGCTGGGGTCTTTAGCACCTTGCCCTCGGGGGGCTGACCCGCTGTCTCACCCTTCAGCACAGCCGAGAAGAGGCCTCCGTGGTGTGGAAGGCCGCTCCCAGGCAAGGCAGTGAGGAGTACCTGGTGAGTGTGGCCCTTTCCCCATGTAGCCGGGGCAGCATGGCCCTCTGCCCACACACTCCCAGGGTCTGGGCGTGGCCTGGGAGGTCTGGGCACTGAGGGTCGGGCCCTGGCTGGCACCACCCCAGCCTGGACCTGGCCACCCTTTGGCCCGGCCCAGCAGACTCCCCTCGTGTGTTTGAGTGGGCTCTCCTGGGGACTTGCTCCTCTGGGAAGCAGCCAGACTGGCCTTGGGGTGACCACTGGCCTCTGGCCTGAGGTGCAGTGAGGAGCGGGGAAGGCGGTGCAGGGCCTGGCCTGCGGGGGGCTGCCCGCTGTGCTCCCTTCCCAGTGGGCAGGTGGCAGGCGCCCAGCTCCGGGCCCCACAGAGCAGTGGTGGCCTCCCGAGGCTCAGGCCTGGCAGGAGCTGCGTCCCCTCCTGGTCATGCTCCTGCGGAGGCCGGCACTCTAAGTGAACTTGAAGCTAGGTGATGCTCGTTTTTAAATAGGTACTTTAAAAAATCAGATGAATCAGAACACTTCCCTTCCTGGCCATCTGCAAGAGTCAAATATGTTACTAAGTTCTGTGTTACATTTGTTGTTTTTCACCTCTAGGAAATTGAGAAGGAAGACACCGATGTGGAAAATGCTGGAGCTGATGAATATACGCCCAGCTTTGAGGATGATTTTGAAGTGTGTACGAAAGCCAAACGTTCTTTCTGTCTGTCCTTAAAATCAGTTGAAAGTTATGTTTTTGAAGCATGATTGTGTTTGTGTGTGTGTGTTTGTTTTGGGGCTGCCCCTGGTGGTGCTCAGGGCTGGCTCCTGGCTTTGGCTCAGGGACCCCTCTTGGGGGCTCATGTGGGGCTGGGATCACCCTTGCCTTGCCGCATGCAGGGCAAGCACCTGACCCGCCATACTCTCTCCAGCCCCAAGTATGGTGCTTTAAACATAAATAGTTTTTGCTATTGTTTCTGCGGTGGTCTGAGACCTCGCGAACCTGCCCATGGTGCTCAGGCCATGTAGGATCTGTCCATGCAGGGAGTGTATTCGGGCTCTTAAACCATGCCACAGGTCCCACTTCCAGTATCAGAATTTCTTTGATTTTGTGCTCTTGTCTATAAGTTTCCTTTTTGCCAGTGCTTACGATTGCATTGTGGCTAGATGGTTTACAGTTGAACCATTTTAAAGCGTGTTAAAATGTACATGGAAACATGTGTGTGCATGGTATATATATGTGTACGTATGTGTATAAATATATACATTTACGTATACATGGGTGTGTACACACTTGCACATGAATGTGTATACACATGAGGCTGCATGAAGAATGAGGCGTGTATATGCATGTGTGTGATAGGAATGCTAAATATAAATTTGATGCATTTACAGACTCAGCATCTGTTTACATATTATTTTATTACTAACTATATATACATATAGTTCTATCTAGTTCAATTTTTATTTATTTTGTTTTGGGGGATCATACTCGGCGATGCTAAGGAATCTATCATGGCTATGCACTCAGGGGACCTTGTGGGATACCAGGGATCAAATCCATGTTGGCTGCGTGCAAGGCAGGCACCCTATCTGGTGTAGTATGTCTCTAGCCTGATACATAGTAGAATTTTTAGAGCAACAAACACATCTGCGTATGCAGATTAATAATCAGTGTCATTGGAATCTATGAAGTGTAAACATTTCTGTCTTTCTAAGGCCAATTTTACATCACAATTTCTGTGTTCTTGCAAGTCAGCTTGTTTGAGAGGTCCCATTTTCTTGTGTGTAGGACTATGAAGATGACTTTGAAGTTGGTGACGGAGATGATGATGAGAGCACCAATGAAGCAGAGCCCAAAGAAAAATGTGAGGAACTTCCTCCCGCCAAGCGGAAGGAGATACAAGAGATACAGAAAGCCATCAATGCGGAAAACGAGCGCATTGGCGAGCTGTCCTTGAAGCTGCTCAGGAAGCATGCTCACGTGGATTGTGAGCGGGAGTCGGGAGCAGGTGTGTATGGGCAGCTGTCCATGTGCTTCGAACCTGGCCTGACCACAGGCATGCCTACAGTCGCAGTAATGGTGCTGGGCAGGCAGTGGGGGCACTCACTTGCTGACAGCATGCGTGAGAGGGTGCATGACGGTGTGAGAGGGTGAGAAGACGTGTGAGAGGGTGTCAGAGAGGGTGCATGAGGAGATGTGAGAGTGTGAGAGGCTGTGTGGGGTGAGAGGGTGTGAGAGTGTGTCTGAGAGGCTGTGTGAGAGGGTGCATGAGGGTGTGTGATATGTCTTAGGGGTGTGTGAAAGGATGTGTGAGAGTATCTGAGGGGGTGTGTAAGGGTGTGTCTGAGGGTGTGAGAGAGTGTGTCTCAGAGGCTGTGTGAGAGGGTGCATGAGGGTTTGTGATAGGTCTGAGAGAATGTGAGGGTGCGTGAGGGTGTGTGCCTGAGAGGGTGTATGAGAGGGTGAGCGAGGGTGTCTGAATGAGACAGTTGTGCGAGAGTTGTATGTTGGGGATGAGGGTGTTAAGGGTGTGCAAAGGGTATGTTTGACGTGTTAGGTGGGAGTTGTACATGAGGCTGTGTATGTAAGGGGTATATGACAGTGTTGTAGGGTGAGTGTGACAGCCCGAGGGTGTGTGTCTGTGAGATTGTGTGTGCACAATCAAGGGCTAACGCCTGTGTTCCCAGGGACCTCCAGGTGGTCGGGCCTGTGCTCGAGTCCGTTGTTCTGTGGGGTGGTTGCTGGTCTGCTTTGCTGGTCCCACTGTCCTTAAGTATCCCCAAAGGTGTGCCCTGTGCTGGGTGTCCTTGCGTGATGGCAGCAGAACCCAGGCTGGCACCAGACAGGCTTAGGAAAGGGCCCATCAGGGGTTTTACTCAGGAGATTAGGTTTGTGTTTTGTGCAAAAACTGCTGGCATCTGGATATAATGATTATTGAAAAATAGGCATCAAGGGGCCGGAGCGATAGTACAGCAGGTAGGGGGCTTGGCTTGCACTTGGCTAACCGAGGTTTGGTCCCCAGCATCCCATAAGGTCCCGTCAAGCCCACCAGGAGTGATTCCCGAGTGCAGAGCCAGGAGTAACTCCTGAGCATCTCTGCGTGTAGTCCAAGAAGAGAAGAAGTAAAGAAAAAATGGCTAGGAGTATTTTAGAATCACTTAAGGGGAACTGTGACATCCTGATAAAATATTAGCATTAAAAATAGCACAAAAAAACAGCTAGTTAGTTTGGGGGTGGGTCCAGCCTTGTGTGTTTAAGATGCTTCTGATCTGGCATCGCCAGCCCAGCCCCAACCAGCACCACTAGGTGTGGCCCCCACAACAATTCAGAAGCAAAATGCGCTATACATTTTTTCTTTAAAGTTAAGATGCAGGGCTCAAGAGATAGCACAGGTAAGTGCTTGGCCTGCATGCTTTCCAGTACCACGTGAGGTCCTGAGCCCTGCCAGGAGTGATCCCTGAGCACAGAGCCAGGAGTACATCCTGAGCACAACCAGCTGTGGCCCCAAAGTAAAAAAATCAAAATAATTGACATGGAAAAATAATGAAAAATAGACAGCTTAATGCCCCCTTAGGTTACCTGGCAGAATGGATGATCAGGACCATGGTTGTGCTCTGTGACGGCTGTGTCGCAGTTGTTAAACGCGACTCAGGTGGAGCGGTCCCTCTGCCCTGCTGTGTTCTGCCGCAGAGAGGCGGGAGCCGCAGAGAAGACAGGGAGGACACCTCTGGCCAGGGGCGACCTGCAGCAGGCTCTGTGCTCCCGTGTCCTGGCGCTCGGGGGCGGAGCGGCGCTGCGCTGTGGGGCAGTCGAGCCTCACGGGAGTTGGCAGCAGTGTAGGCTTTCGTTCGGAAAGTTCTCGGCTTTCTCAGCTGAGCTTTGAGTTGCCTTTTGTTGCTCTGTCCGGTTTGGTGCTTAGCTGCCCAGCTTATAAGGCCCGAATTGACAACCCCTCGGGTGAGACTATTGTTTGGGTTTATTTTTCACTCAGGTAGCTTCTGTGCAGGTAGGCATTAGCGCTAGCCCTGGCCAAGCAGCTTAAGCCCTCAGCCACAGTGGTGCGTAGTATGCACAATCTGTCAGTTGCTGATGGTGTGGCCTGGGCTGCTTTGCTTTAGTGCCTCAGTTTCCTTCTCTGTAGCATAAGCTTAAGGCGTCTTTGAAGGTGTCATAAGGGTTAGTGAATACATGTGAAGTGCTAAAGTGTGTTAGATGCACACAGCGTGGGGATCTTGCCTCCTCCTGCCTCAGATGCTCTCGCTGACTGGGGAACAGAATCCTTCCAGGCTGCTTAGTAGGTGACATCACCTGCTCAGTGGCTATCCTGACTGTTGATCACCGTATTTTAAATGGTGGACGGTCCTATAGCTCACCTAGTTGGCTGGTGGACAGAACTGTGGGTCACCTTTTAGCTGCTACAGAGTAATCACCTTGTTGGTATGAAATGTGGTATGGTATGTACTGTGCCTCATCTTGCTATAGCTGGTGGAGAGTACTTGTGGGTCACTGTGCTCATAGTGGAGAGTATTTCTTCCATGTTTGGCAGGACCTCCCTCCTTTACAGAACTGTGTGTTGCTGGGAGGTGGTCTCCGCAGTCCCTGTGCTGAGCATGTGCCCTTCTGTAAGGGTTCTTCTAACACAGAACCTCCAGTGCTCGAGTGACACCTCAGGCAGGGCCTGATGCCTGCACTGGCACAGATGTGCCTCTGAGAGGGTCCTTATTCAGGCCCCCTTCTGTGGTGGCTTTCTGCTTTGGTCCTCAGCGACTTGCGTGGAGGGTGTTCTGAGGTGGGAGAGCCGGGCCTGCAGGGAGATCACTCGGCCACAAAGCGCCAGGTTGGTGCCTTGCTGGTGGATGGTGTGAGTCAGTGGCACTTGGAAAGCAGGTGAAGAGGAAGAGTGTGCTAATCAGACAGGACAGAGAGCTCTAATTTCTCGTCTCAGATGCAAAATTCCTCTCCAGGTGGAACTGAAGAAATAGATGCAAATGACCAGGTGCAAACATCAGCGCTTGGTGGGGGGCCCTGTCCACAGGAGGGTCCCGGCCTCATCTCTGGACTCCCCCGTAGGCCCGTCTTTCCCTCTGTCTCTGTTCAGCTCTTCAGTCTGTGAATGCCCTGGGCAGAGGGCAGAGAAGTGGGGGTGTTTTCTGTGCAGTCACAGTTGTCTCAGACTGCCGGTCAGAGTTGGCGCTCAGCCGGGGCTGCCTGGCAGTGCCCCGGCGAGGGTGGTCCTCGGGCTGATGAGAGCTGCGCCCCAGTCTCTGGGCTGGCATGAGACTGCCCAGCGGGCTCTGCATGCGGCCTGGTCTGACTCTTGCTCTTGGTTTGCTGAAGCGAGTTCCTCCGTGTCACCCGGCTGCTCTCCTGGTGCAGAAGCCAGCACCTCTCCCTCCAGGGCCTCGGGCTGTGGGATCTTCATGGATTTTGCAACAGCTTCACACCGGCAGAAGAGTCGCTCTCAGGCCTTGAAGCAAAAGTAAGTGCCTGGGAAACTTCCCAACAGGCGTTGCAGGCTTTACCTGGTTTAATAAGAGAAGCCACTTGTTTTCACCACCATGCTACTGTGTGTGGGGCAGTGAGTCGGGGGACGTGTGTGCTGTAGACCAAGGGAGACACCCAAATGTCCGCCCAGGAGGAGGAGGAAGGAGCAGCCTGCTGAATCCCACAGCCCTGACACCGAGCAGGGAGGGGCACAGGACCACCACAGGAGCTACCAATTCCGTGCTTGAAAGCTGTGAATTCAGGTGTTTGTGGAACTCGAATGATATAATTTCAAACCAGGTGTCCCTAGATGCAACTCAAGTATAGTGTGTGCGAGTAGGTGTGACCACAGCAGGTATGCACGGGGCGGGGGCGGGGGGGCTCAGTGAGCAGAGCAGATGTACAGGGGTACCGGGGGAGTCAGTGTGAGCAGGGCAGGTGTTACAGGAAAGGTGAGTGTGAGCAGGGCAGGTGTTGGAGGGAGAATCAGTGTGAGCAGGTGTTACAGGGAGGGTCAGTAAGAGTGCTCGTATAGGGTTTCCAAGGGAGGCTCAATCAAACTGCCTGGAGGGGACCCTCCTCCTTCCAGAATAAAATAATTAGAGATAAGAGCATCAGTCATTAAAATCTAAAGCCGTAAATTCAGGGGAGTGAAGATTCATTCTGTGTAAGTGGCCACGACTTGCCGGTCCTAATGAGTCTGACCAGGTGCTAGGTGGAGAAGCAGCAAGACCCACATAGCGGGATTAAAATGCGGACATCACTGTCGATCTGACAAGCATTAAAAAGATAATAAGATGACATCTCGAGAGTAACTTTATGCTAATAAATCAACAGGAATATCTCTTATGAAGCAGTTTATCAAATTGTTCCACATTAAATCGTATTTAATACACAAATAACTTTCCCACAGATTAAATTACATAAACATAGATAATCTGTCTTATAAACGCCTCCAAACATTTGAGGAATATAAGCTCTTGCATTTATAAATTCCAGAGATCGAATCAGAGGTTAATGAAACTTTTTTTTGTATTTTATTTTTATAAAGTTGTTCACAATTTATTACAAGTATTTCAACATCAATCCCACCACAATTGCACCTTCCCACCACCAGGGTTAATGAAACTTTGATATTGAAATTTAATAAAATTTAAAAGAGAATTTCAGAGCATTATGTCTCACAAATCCATACACTCATATCCTTAGTAGGGTGTTAGCAAATGAAATACAGTGACACCCCAGACGGCTCCTGAAGCCAGAGAGAGAACTAACAGACTGAGTGCATGCCCTGCGTGTGGTGGCTGAGTCCATCACAGTCACCCAGGATCACCCAGGACTCTCCCCCACTTGGTGCTGCATCTGCTCTGCCCAAAGGAACACTGCCTCGTAGGAATGTAAGATTGGTTAATCTTAACAGCACATGTATAATCATGATATTTCTGTTCAGCACGATGAAAGACAGCAGTGGTACAAATACAATGAGAAAGAAAAAGAGACAGGAGAAAGAAAGGCCCCCTTGAGGTTGGGGTGCAGTTCGCACTGTAGAGGTGTGGCCTTGTGTGTGTGGCGAGTTGGAGATCCAGACTGAATGTCTGTGGCTCCTGGGGGGCTCAGAGGGGCCAGCCTGGTGCCCTGGGGTTTCAGGGAACCGGGGTGGAGGCCTTGCAGCGTCTGGACGCAGCTGAGGCAGCGGCCAGGCCCCAGACCCCAACACAAGCGAGGGCCCTCAGAGGGGAGCAGATGCTCAGGTAAGGCTCCCACAGTTGTAGCCAGTGAGAGAGGGTAGGTGGTCTTGGAGTGCAGGATGCAGCCGGTATGAGCCAGCCCCCGGTCCTGAAGTGTGTCTCGAAATGCAAGGGGTCAGGAGCGGTGAGGACAATTTTGAAGAAAGAAAAGTTGAGTTAAACTCAGCCATCGAGAGGAATTGGGGGCTGGAGGGATGGTACAGCTTGCAAGTCGCTTGCCTTGCATGTGGCCAACCTGGCTCTGGTCCTTGCCATCCCATGTGGTCCTGTGAGTGACCCCTGAGAATTGCTGGGTGTGGCCCCCAAACAAATGAAACCATGTTTTGCCGGCCAGGACAGGAGGGTCAGAGCTGTGGTGCTTCGTGTGTAGGAGTCCGGGCCATAAAGCCAGATGGCCTGCCCCAGGGGGCGGAGGGGGCTGTGGGCACGTGTGCGGGACTCATGGGTCTGTGCCTTGCCCCCTGCACGTGGGAGGGGGGACAGCCCGGGCAGGCAGGCCCGTAGCCTCAGCTGCCCACCTCACCCGGCTCTGGCTAACTGTCTCGCCTCTGTTCAAGAACACGCAGCACAAAGCTACTTCGGCTGATCGACTTAGACTTTTCATTCACGTTCTCACTCATGGATCTGCCGCCGGTCAATGAGTACGACATGTACATCAGAAACTTTGGGAAGAAGAACACCAAGCAGGTGAGACCGGTGTGCATGGGCACCTGCGGAAGGGCCCAGACCCTCACACTGGACCCCAGGAGGCCACCATGCCCGGCCATGACCTCAGGGCCATCCAGGGCCTGCCAGGAGCCCTGCAGCCCCCACGCCAGATCTGAAATAAGGTGGCCACATGGCCCAGGACAGATCTGAGCAACTGTCCCCGCCTTATCTCTTGCCCGCCGCTGCTGACCCCGCCTGGAGTGTCTGCTTTGTCAGGACCTGCTCTTAGCTCCGTAGCTCTCCCTCAGCCTTCTGCTGAGTGTCCTCACTGACCTCTGGTGCTCAGTCTCACTACTCAAACCGTCTTAGTCCCGAGTGCTTCCATTGATGGAGAGAATCAGCACAGGTCTCACATAAAGTGACAACAGCCGCCCTGGCATACACAGGGACCAGACACATGACAGCCTCCATTATGTACAGTGATACAGTGACCATTTACCCATCAGCCTCTGTCAGATACAGTGACCACTTACCGACAGCCTCCGGCAGGTTCAATAACCACTTACCCGACAGCCCCCATCAGGAACAGTGACCACTCACCCAACAGCCTCGTCAGGTACAGTGACCATTTACCTAGCAGCCTCCATCAGCTACAGTGACCACTTACCTGATAGACTTCATCAGGTACAGTGACCATTTACCTGGCAGACTCCGTCAGGTACAGTGACCACTTACCTGTCAGCCTCCGTCAGGTATGGTGACCACTTACCTGATGGCTGCCCCTCCTGTAGAGTGATCATGTTTGTGAGAGCCACCTGCCCACAGGTTGTGAGGTCTGACTCAGTGGTCATCTGACACTTCTTATGACATGACCATGCTGCGAGTCTCCCTGCCTGTGGCTTTTGGCCCAGGTGGCCCACCTGGAAAGAAGGTCATGTACAGCCGCAGCCTCTCCCCAGATGGTCCCTGTCTTCTCTCCGTGCTGACCCGGGCACTGTCTGTCCACGGAGCTATGTAACTCTGACCTGTGCTTGGTTTGGAAGCCTGTATGCTCTGCAGGAACAGGTGTTGGTGGGCTGGGGGTGCTGATCTTAGCTGAGTTGCGTGACTAGACTTTAGAAAACACGTGTGAAGGGCATGTCTGTATATACCAAGTGTACGGAGACTGAGCTATTGATTCCATTATAATTATTTTTAACAAAGGCTAGAGAACTGATAGGTCGATACCATCACATCGTAACCACATTCAGTACACTGCACTCAGTTGGCAGCATTGTCAGTGTGGTGAAGGAACAGTGGACCCTGTGCTCCAGCCGTGCTCATGCAGCCCACATTGTCTTCCAGGCTTATGTTCAGTACAATGAAGACAGTGTGGAAAGGGACATTCAGACGGAAGAGATCGAGAGCCGGGAAGCCTGGACCCAGCACCCTGCTGAGGGCACTGCTGTGTGTGGTGGTAAATGCCTCAGGCTCTTGTCCATGGCAGTTTTTGTTTCTTTGTTTTGGGGCCATACCTGCCCTGCTCAGGGATCTCTCCTGACGGGATTGGGGGACCTTATGGGGTGCCCTGGGTTGAACCCAGGTGGGCCGTGTGCTTGCCCATGACAGCGGGGTCTCTGCACATCCCTCAGGGGCTGTGTTTCTTCCCCTTTCTCTGCCTGCTCTTCCCGCTTTCCCTGGGTGCAGTATGAGGAACGGTGGGAAGCTCCAGTCTTCTCTGAGGGATCAGCTGCATTTCTGTGCCTCTGCTGTCAATGCTGGGCTGGCCCCAGCTGGTGCCCACGGGTGCTGGGACTGTCGCTGGGCTGGACTTGGGGAGTCACACTTGGGACCATTTTTGGCGGTGTTCAGACGGCTGTGAGGTTCACTGTGCTCACTGGCGCTCCCTGTCACCCTGCACTCATAGAGCTCGACGGTGTGTGTCTCTGTACGGTGGAGAGCCCTGTCACTCTTTGCTCAGAGAACCATGTGACTCTTTAGGTAGCGAGACTCGAGATCCAGCTGATGCCTCAGTGGTGCTGAAGATCGACACGCCACGGCTGACTGCCTTTCTGCGGTCAGCTTGTCAGGTACGTTCGTGCTGGCCGTCCCCAGGCAAAGGATGTCCCTGCAGGGACGACCATGCCTTCGGACTCCACACCTGCCTTTG
The DNA here is from genome assembly GCA_028565675.1 of Sorex palustris. Classification (NCBI taxonomy): domain Eukaryota; kingdom Metazoa; phylum Chordata; class Mammalia; order Eulipotyphla; family Soricidae; genus Sorex; species Sorex palustris. Next base: position 1,863 of record JAOXYA010487584.1, on the reverse strand, counting down.
GACTCTGCTTTTCAGAGCCGCAGAGACGGCCGCTGACAGAGAAGGTGAGGCGAGCACTCAGCTGGAGTCTGTGAGCCCATAAACGTGGGTTCGGGTTTGCTCACGGAGAGTTTGGAAGTACAGAGATCGGAAGCAGGATGGGAAAGCCTATGTTATCCAGCGACAGCTCATGGTCACTGTCTCAGCTGAGCCAGCCGCCTCCCTTTTTCAGAACCATTCCCAAATAACATACTGTTTTCTCCGCAGCAGTGTATGTCTGGGCTGGGGGCCACAGCCAGCAGTGCTCAGGGATCATTTGCTCAGGGTTTGCACCTGGATCTGCTCAGGGGTCACTGTTGGTGGTGCCCTGAGGGTATATGCAGTGCCCGGGGTCAGTGAGAGTCTGCTGTGTGTGAGGCAAGTGCCTTACCCAGTACCGTCTCTGCCTCCTGCCTCCCAAGTACTTTGGTGTGAGTCCTCAAGCGAAAGGCTGAGTTGGCTGGCCTTCTTCCTGTCACGCGACCTCACTGGCTTTGCACACCTCTCCCAGGTGTGCTTGGAGTTGGAGAGCAGATTCCCGGCAGCATTCCTGTGACAAACAGGGCTGAGCCCGCCTGGTGCCTTAGAAGACCCTGGCTCTGACCTTGTCGGGAAGGGCCTTGTTCATATGGGGAATGTGCTTTCACGGCATGTTAGACTTGTTCATTTTTCTCTCGCACTCATTACTTTGTAATGACGGGGGAGCCTCTGGCCCAGCTGTGGGGTTCACACAGCCTTAGCTTGGGGTGTTCCCTGGGCACTGGACATTGGGGTGTGTTGGGGTACAGTCCTCCCCTGTCTCTGTGCTGCTCACGCAGACTCCCAGCTGTCCTGTGTCCTGGCTGGAGCATGGGTGGAGCTCGTGACTCTGCTGGGGATGGGAGCCACAACGCCACCAGCCCTGAGGGCGGCACAGGGTGGGGGTCTAGCTCCTGTCATGGTGCTCAGAAGGTGTCTAAGGGGGTGTTCCCAGCTGGGTGCCAAGTGGGTCCCGGATCTTCCATGGGAGCCACAGGTGAAATCGTCGCGGGTGCTGTGCAGCAGCCCAGGAGGCTGCAGGAGGGAAACCAGGTTGGAGGGACCCGTGCTCAGAAAAGGCTGGGAAATACCACTCAGGCCGCTGAGCTGCGCTGCGGCCGTCATGTTTGAGTTGAGCAGCGGGGGTCCAGCTTTGTCCGTGGGCAGCTGAGTAGAGAGAGTCTGAGATGCAGTGTAAGGGGGAGGCATTGAGCCTGAGGCAGTGCTGACCAAGGACACAGGACAAGGCTGGGCTGACCCAAGACCTTCCTTCACCCTTGTCACACTGAACCTGTCAGGTTCACAGGACGTTCCTTTCCTAAGCGAGTCCACAGCACATTCTCTTCCTACGCCACCCTGTCCGACCTACAGCACTTTCCCTGCAGTCTAGTCCTACAGCACATTTTCTTCCTATACTTTCCTGTTGAATGTACAGCACATTCCTTCCCACACCAGTCCTAGAAGTTGTACAAGATGCTCCCTACCTGGGTTTTGTCAGGTCCTAGACTAACCCTGTCAGGTTTCAGCGTTCTCCGTATCCCCAGCCATCCCTCTTACCTTATCCTGATAATAGTAATTTTCTCTATTTTGGTTCTTGCTCATCGCTTAGCAATAGACATGTTTTATGCTACATATTTATATCTTGTTTCTCGAGGAAAGTTATGTTTGACTATATTCCTGGTTTTTTTTTTCCAAATAAAGTAATGGTGTTTATTTGATTGATTTTAGATTTGTAAATCAGAGAACACAATTTTTTTTTTTTGGCTTTTTGGGTCACACCTGGCGATGCACAGGGGTTACTCCTGGCTCTGCACTCAGGAATTACTC
>JAOXYA010487574.1:0-15659 GCA_028565675.1 Sorex palustris | reverse complement strand
ATTATGCTTTGTAACTTGGGAGTTGATTGACTCTGAATAATATTTACTCCTGGGCATCTGCTTTCTTGACTCAGTTGTCCTTAGTTCCTAGAACCCCCAAAGCAGAGTCCTGATGAGGGACTGAGTAGACCCACGGCAAGCTGTGAGCTACCCTGGCATCAAGATGGGCCAGGCCAAAATGCCACAATACTCAACTATAAGTTGAGAGCATGATCATGGACAAATGCTATCATGATCCAAAAGTAACCATGAGATAAAGACCCTGCTGGGGTTAGGAAGACCAATCTGGCCTGAGAACTATGGTTTGGAATGTATATAGTAAGATGTCCTCAGGAAGAAAAAACTTTTTTAAGTTGATATATCTCTTACTGTGCACATACAGAATGACATTGCTAGAAATATTAGAAGTAGATTCACTACAACTGTTTAAGTGGATTACTAGCTGAGGAAAGAAGAAAGCAACACAACTCCTAAAACGTTATCATTCTCTATAATATAAACTTTGAAAGTCTTTGGCATGAAATCCAAGAGTTTCCACTGTCTGGGTCTGTCAATCTATGCCTTCTTTCCCCGCCAGTCTCATCCTATATTCCAGCCATTCATATTTGGAAATTTCTTGAAGATACCAGGTTGTCTGAAACCTACAGGATTTCACATTTGCCATTTTTTTGGTTGGGATGACTTTTTTCTCTTCTCTAATGGACTGTTCCCTCTTCAAATTCCATGTGGTCTTCTCCTGTGAAAGTGTCCTCACTTTCTCTGGACACAATCCGTAGCTGACTGCCTGAAGCAGTCACCAAGAGAGTGTTATCCTCTGATAAATAACTTAGGACTTTTGTGTGTAGACACTAGTTCTTAATTTCCTGGATTAAAAGTCCTCCCAGGAGAGTGATTCTACTTTATTGATTTTGTGACACCCAGGTCTCCTATCCCAGTCCTTGGAACATAGATGATGACAGCTGAGGAAAGTGAATGAATAAAGCTTTCCTTCCTGTTTTATCTCTGCACTCCTCATTCACACAACGGCTCATGATAAAGATAAGAAAAGATTTCAGAGGGAAAAGGAGAAAATGCTGTGGTTTCTTTTTTCATAATTTTAGGGCAGGGGTGGGTGGAGGTGGGGAAGGGCACACCTGGTGGTGCTCAGGCGCTACTTCTAGTTCTGTGCTCAGGGGTCACTCCTGGTATTGTTCAGTGGTTACTCCTGGTTTTGTGCTCAGGGGTCACTCCTGGTGTTGCTCAGGCATTATTCATGATTCTTTGCTCAGAAGGTGCCCTCGTGGCACTCAGGGTAATTATATGTGTGCCAGAGATGAAATCAGGTCTGGCAGCCCGCATGCAAAGTAAGCACTGCAGCCTCAGTACTGCCTCTCCAGAATAGAATGCTATAGTTTCTGCACTCTCTTTTCCAGTTGACATTTAATCACTCTGTCTAGAATTCTGTACTCCTAGTGCTACTGTAGAAACACATTTTCCTAAGATAATTGAGAAAACAAGGAGAACCAAGAAAGAAAGCAGGTTTGCTTAGTCCCTTAATCCCACCATTCCAAGACCAATGATATGTTTGTGGTCTTTTCTTCCCAAGCCCACTCAGAAACAGAACTTGTGAAAAAGAGCACCAGTCTGTGATCCTGACAGGACAGCATCAATTGAACTCAACATTCATACCTTTTAGCAGTTGGCAGTTGTATGTACTGAAGTTCCCAGTGGAATGCAGTTGCACCCAATTTCCTTTTGGGAGGGAGGTCACATTGACCACTTCAAACAACTCATAGGGAGGGACCAGGACCTCCTTCTTGAGAGAGAAATACTCCACAGGTGTACCCAGGCAGGTCGATATGGTAAACAGAGTTTGGTTCCCCGACTTTGGTGCATCTTCTCTGAGGAGGGAGGCAGAAAGGAATTGGCCAAATCTAAGTGTGTCACCAATGGATGCGTCCAAGGACACATTCGTTGCCTCATGATGCACCTTGTAACAGTGAGAGTCATTGTTCCTGAGCATTTGTTCCCTCAGCAGCTGGATGGCCGAGGTCAGATAGTAGTGGAGGTATTTGAAGTGGAAGGTATGTGGATACTGTGCTGCAGACTGACCCGTGCTGGCCATGACTCTGGTGAAGTCGGAGCGGATGTTGCTGTTCAGGGTATAAACTAGGATGGCCACAGCGTGTGTTATAGTCATGTTCGCGGGGAGAGATTTTTCTTGGTTCAGCCAGTTTAAGTGTGCATTCTGCCAGATCTTGGAGTAATTCCGATTGGCTTCTATTTCTTTGGTGAAATAATCCCCTTCACTTAGCATTTCCATGGTCTGCTGGCTACAGCCTTGATACTGATCATCAAAGGAACCTGGTGTCAAGTCAATGATGCTTGTGGTGGCAACCTAGAGAGAAGAAAAATGGCCATACTAATTTTTCAAGTTCTTAAGGTGGTGGCAGAACTTCTCTATTCTACAGAGCCAAGTTACCTCAGTGGAGGCAGCAGTTGCTGGCATGAGTTGCATACATGCGCATCACACTGGCTGGTCTCTCTTGCATCAGTGACTTGGGGGAAGGACAGAGCTTACTCTTGTTTGACCAATATGGCTGAAAGTTTGAAATTGGAAAGTACATCTTGCAGGGAGGAGGTGACCCTTTTATATCATTACAAATGGCAATGGTTTTTACGGGTCGGAGGGGTAGCACAGTGGAAGGGCACTGGCCTTGCATGCAGCTGACTTGGGTTTAATGCTGGGTACCTTATAGAGTCCCCATAGCCCATCAAGAGTGATTCATAAGTACAAAACCAGGAGCAAGCTATGAGGACAGCTGGGTGTGGCTCCAATACCAAATCAAACCATACCAAACAAACATCCTCCCTCATCCAGTAGGTGTGAGAAATTTGAAGGAAATAATAAACTAAAAGTTTTAATTAAACTTCTTTTCTTCATTGAAGTTGAGGGAACATGATTACTATAGGGCTAGTGTTGATGCCTTTGGTGAACATAGCTACTTATTTGCAATTACTTGCTTTTCTGTTTCCCCTATGGCCTTTTCATATTTTACTATAGAGCAACGTTGTTCTTTGCTTAAACAGAGAAAGACCATTAATTAATGCTGTTCTCCTAATATTTGGGAGTTGATTGACTCTGAAATATATCTACTCCTGGGCATTGGTTATAATTACTTGACTCAGGCTTCAGTAGCTGTAGTTCCTAACAACCTCAAATGGGAGGTACCACTGTGGGACTGGGATGGACCCAGGACAAGTGGCGGAGCTATCCCAGCATTGAAATGAGACAGTCCCCAAAGCATAAATGCATGGTCTTGATGCAAGGGCTTAGTCAGGGATTTTTGGTAAAAGCCTTACTTGCTCTCAGAGCCCAGAGAACTGAATTTTGGGATCTTTGTCTCTTACTGTGTTTATCCAAACAAATGCAAGTATTGATAAAAAGTAAACTTAATTGTTTAACATATACAACTAGAGGGAAAGTCAAAGCAATGTAGATGTCCCTGGGAGACAGAGTGTTTCCTTGGGTTAATCTTCCCGAAGAGAATTGCCTTTGCCAAATATTTTGTCTCTGTAAATGATCAATCACACCTATGTCCTATACCTCAACCCACCTCAGATGCTCTATAAGTATACTAGCAGCTCTGCATTAAATGGGTCATTTTCACCATTAGGCTGTGGTCCCCCATCTCTTCTCTCTGTCTCTCTGCTGGGGAGGCCTGGGGAGGATGAGAGGTGGCCAGGCCACCGAATGCATGCATCACATAGCACCCACACACTTTGTGAACTCACAATAAACCACATATGAATAAGATCTTCTAGTACTTGCCCTTCTCCCTCTGAGTTATTTTGCTTAACAGGAATCCCTCTAGCTCTACCAAAGTTGTAGAAAAAGCAAGATTTCATAGTAAACTTAAGGTTACTGTACTTTTTGTTGCTCCACTGACCAAGTGGTCATTATCGTGGTTATTTTGAGAAAGGAGCACACTGGTAGTGTTGGAAATTACACGAACAGTGCTCAGAGCATGTGCTCCACTGAGCTATTTCCCTGGCCCTCTCACAAGTATTTTAAGGAATAAATACCAGTACAAATAAATATTTGCAAATAAATATTTACAAATAAATAGTTACAAATAAATACTTACAAATAAATAGAATGTTGAGTATGGAGTGATAGTACAGTGTGTAGGGCTCTTGTCTTGCACATGGCCTAACTGGGTTCCATACTGGCACCATCTATGGTTCCCTGAGCCCACCAGGAATGATCTCTCTGTGCAGAGCCAGGAATAAGCTCTGAGAACCTCCTGGTATGGCCAAACACACACACATACACACATATACACACATACCACCACCACCACCAACAACAACAACATCAATAAATTAAAAACAGATCGTCTGCTTGTATGTGTGAGACCTCCTCCCCCCCCACAAAAACAACATCAAAGAAAAAAAAAAACAAACGAAAACACAAATAGTCGGCCTTGTATGTGTGAGACCCTCAGTTCTGTTCCTGGTATGAAAAGTTTTTCCAAGACAGGGAGGGACCCTGAGCATTCAGTCAAGTATAGCCCTTTTGCACAACCATTTGTGGCCACAAAATAAAACAACAAAACTAGAATGTCTATTGAGTTTTTGATATATAAGAAAAGTGATGAGAAATAGTAGGTTCTCCAGTGAGCCTCAGCAAAATAATTGCCCTTTCATATGCCCAGGATCTGAAAATCTGTGGGGCTGGGAGACCAGAGTGTCCTTTTAGCCACTGAATGAAGTTGTGCTGAACACAAATCTATATTTCTGATGACAATGGGTTGATAAAAGCAAACCCTAGAGAGTGGCAGACCTGACCCCCAGTTGCGCTGGTCACCATGGTGACCAGCCTGGATCAGTTCCACAGTATGCAAGGAAACAAGACTCTGCATCTGCTATATGGTGACCCCTCCAGATGAGACCCACAGCACACAGGAACATGGGACTCTGCATCTATCTACAGGTGGCCCACCCAGTTGAGGTCCACAGCACATAGAAACAAGAATCTCATACCCACTGCCACCAGTTAACTCATGGGAGGAAGGAAGAAGAGATGAGTGAAACCAAGCAAACCCAGTTCTACCAGACACTGGTAGAATTTCAGGACTTGGGGAGAGTAAAGGGACAGGCAATGGATAGGAGTGGGGAGAAGACGATCTTCTAAATGGCGGCCAACTGGATGTCACTTATGAACTTACGGGCATGTTACACTGAAGCTAAACCTTTGGTTCTGGGGTCACATCTTGGGGTTCTAAGGCCTTACTCCTAGCTCTGTGCTCAAGATCACTTGTGGAGGTGCTCAGGGGACCACATGAAATGCCAGAAATCAAACCTAAGTCAGCTGTGTATATGTGCGGCATGCACCCTCTTGGTTGCATACTCTCTCTGACCCCTGAAACCAGAGCTTGGAAAGTAAATTTATCAAGTCTCATCAACCCATCAGTTTGAGCCATACTTGAGTGACCTGAATCCTAAGATATTACCATTTGGCAAAGAAATGCTTTTCTGGAAGAAACACAGCTCTCACTTAAGGAATGTATTAAGAGATAGAGAGATACTGACTCGTTACGGTCAGTGTCAAGGATATTGTACTAGAACTACCCCCCAAACACTCCCAAACACCCCACATGACCTTTGGTACTTTTACTATGATTCACATAAGACATCTTTTAGCTGTGTCAAGTGTAGCAAAATTTTAAGACTGCTTGTGACTTAAATGATCTGAATAAACTTGACACAACAAGTTTGGAAGTAATTCCACAGCATCTGTTTGAGTCCAAACAAAATAGTCACAAATACTATGCTCTGTCAAATCTTGCCATGCTGAACTTAAAAAAATATTACTATGACACTAGATCTCAGATAAGTACCACTCTGTGCCTACCACCAGGAGGTTATTTTTCATCAACTTTAGTCACAACACTTGTTTTGACTAAAACATGTGATAACAGTCTAAGGTCCAATAGACTTGATCATTTTCCATTATTTGTCCTACAGTTATACTTTAACTTCAGGGTGAATGAAGAAAATAATACCGTGCCTTGCTAACTTCCACAATGCCACATGTACAGACCGTAAAGACTGGCACTCAGTAAACATCCTTACTGACGTATCATTTCAGGGATCAGCTTCGCCTAGGTATGCAGTGCTCACTAGCCCACCGCTTAAGGACCGTCATCCTTCCTCCCAGCCCAGCTTTCATTACAATGCCCACCAACCAGCAACTGCACCTGCGCTAGAGGTCAGTTCTGTTGAAGAGTGCAGCCCTTGGAGAAGGTTTTGTCAATCCTTTTTGCTGGCACTGTCATCTACACTAAAGGAACACAGAGCCCAGACACCTAAAGCCCATCCGAAGGGGTCACCAGGAGCCTTTTCCTTCCTGGGCACTCACCGTGGGTTTCTGCAGGCTGGAGAGCAGCAGCAGGAGAGGCAGGAGCGGAGTCCCGGGGCGAGGACACCGCCTGCCTCCCTCTGCCAGAGGACCGCACGCGTGTGCACAGACACTCTGCTCCCACCGCCTCATGGTGCACCGCGGCCGGGGAGTCCTAGAAGCTTCTGTCCTCAGCTGGAATCCTCGCTCACATCCCTCGGACGCCCCCGTTGGCCACCCGGCACCAGCAGCTTCTCCGTGGGCGTTTTGGACGGCAACTCCCACTGCCTTGCAAAGCTGAAATCTCTGGATAATCGTAGACTTGTGTGTCCAATGAGGGAGTTCTAAAGGGAACCCAACGTCAGTTCCCAGAAAATACTCCCCAACAAGTCCGTACACGGGGAATTCCAAAGCCTGGTGCAGGTCAGGCTGGGTGGCTGAGCCTTTATTTTCTCAGGCAGGCAGGAAAAGCTTACAGGGGACTGCGTGGGGGCCAAGGACATTATCTGCTGCTCCAGGCTTCCCTGCCGGAGGATCTGATTGGCTTGGGACAATGTCACCTCAAGGTGGGTCCAGGCCAGGGTCATCTGGTGCTGCTGATAGGCCCGGAAGGGGTGTCCCAAAGCCCAGAGCCTTCTGGGGCGAGTGTCAAAAAGGAGCTTCTCTCTGCCACTTTCCCACGGCCTTAGGAATGACACAGAGCTTCCCAAAAAGGGGGTGTGAGCGAGAAGGATGCTGTGGAACTGGTGTAACCTCCAAAGCGATTGGGAGTGCTCGCTGCTCGTTGATTTCAATAAAGAAGGTAGATCTCCAAGGGAGCACAGGGTGATTTATGTTTTCCTGATTCAGGAGCCTGGAGATAACTCTGAGAACCTCTGGAATGTGGCCTTTAAGGATGAGCGTGGGGACTGACGTCTACCTCAGTGACTGCTGAGATCAGTCCCCAGCACCTTGGCCTCCTTAGAGCCCTGCCACCGCCCTTCCCACCCCGACATCCTTCCTCTAGTCACAGTTCCTAGGAAGACTCTTTTTTTTTTTTTTGAGGGCCTGTGGTTTGGGCCACATCTGGCTGTGTGCAGGGATCACTCCCTGCTCCGTGCTCAAGGATCATCCTGGCAGTGCTGGGGTGTGGGGAGGAGGTTTCTATGCAGAGCTGGGCATGGAGCCCGAATCCTCAAGTGTTTTAACCCCCATGCTATTTCTTCAGAGAGTCAGTTTCTTTCTTTCTTTATTATAACTTGTTCCCATCGATTCTTCCCTGTCAATTATTTAAATCTAATGGGAAGCTAGGCCTTGCTTGGGGTTTCCCCCTCAGTATTCTAAAATATTCGTGTTTCTTGTTACTTTCCATTCCTTTCTTTGTTGCTGTCATTGTGGTGCCCAGGGGCCACAGGTGCTTCATTTGGGTGCTCTACACCTGGTCACTGAGCTCGCTGGGGGTGGCACACTTCAGTGACTGCGTTCACACATGCCTGGCAGAGCCCTGGAGTGTCTGCACTGGGGCTGAGGAAGCAGAGTCATCACTGCACTCAGCACATGTGGACGCTACCAGGGGGCAAACACTGGGCCTTATGCTTGCAAAGTCAGTGTATTTTTTGTCACGAAGTTATCCTCTGGCTTTTAAAATACTTTTGAATATAAAATTTCTGACAATAATAGCATTTTATCCTATCAGAAAAGTTTAGAATGTCTAGAAAAACAAAAAGGTGAAGGCAACAAAATGATCCACAAATCATTCTCAATAGTTAGAAAAGTGCTATTTAGACTCAGATTTTATACACAGACACACCATGACACGTTCTACGACTGACGTAGTACATAACTTTTCATAATTTCCCTTGTGTTTTAATTTAAACATGTTCCCATATGACTTACTATTTACTGAAATATCATTTATATATGTTTTGTTTGTTTTGGGGAGACACCTAGTGGTGCTCAGGGCTTACTCCTGGCTCTGCACTCAGGGATCACTCCTAATGGTGCTCAGGGGTGCATATGAGGTGTCAGGAATTGAACCAGGATCTGCTGGATGCAAGATAAGTGCTTTATTCACTGTACCATTGCTCCGACCCTGAAATATTATTTTTAATGATTGCATACTATTCTAGTACAGGCAATACTGTAAACGGAATATAGGCTGGATAACTTTACTTTGTCTCAGAACTGGGTTGATTAAAGATCAGAACTTGGACAAAGGTCATTTTCTCACTCTGTAGCAATTTTTGATGCTTCAGAAAGCTCCTTTCTCTCTGTCCTCTAGTATTTCTGCTTAAGGTAAGACATATCTGGTACATCCTGTTGAATGCTTTAATTATTCACGACCTTTAAATTATCTTTCAGCCTAAGATTTAAAAAAAATATTCAGTAAAGGACTATTAGTACCATAATAGTGTGTGGAATAAATATCTTATATTTAACACATCTTCAAAGCTACTATTATAAGCAACAGTTCGTGATCATGTGTTCATTGGAAGTCTTTGTGTCTCTTTTAACAGTTTTAAAGACATGATTCTAAAGATTTCATCAGTTACCAGTGGGAATGCATTTTTTCCCAACTTAATGCAAAAGAGTTCTTTAAGACTTTAAAATTCCTAAGATTCTTACCGTGGGCCAGGCTGTTAATTTGAGATAACAAGATGTCTGTTTCCGAATTTGGAAGATGGGTATTTTGCAAATTGTTGGCTTAGTTAACTTAAAAAAAAACACAAAAAACAAAAGGGCAAACTTTGCTGAACCTCTACTTCTTTAACTGCGTGCTGTGCTTCAAAGCCTAGTTACTGTGCTGCCTCAGCTCATTTTAGTGGTGTGCTGGTGATGCCTTGTGAGGTTGTAGGCACTTCCCTCTCACTGCTGAAGCCCACTGCCCTCAGACTCTGTAAAGCTCCAGCTCCGAGAGCAGAGCTCAGAAGATTGAGGTGCTGGGAGCACATGAGATTCAATCCTGGCTGCTCATGGTCCCAGGAGCAATTCCAACCCAAACCCCTGAGGAATGCCAGGTGTAACACAACAGATTTTTTTTTTGAGAGAGAGAGAGAGAGAGAGAGAGAGAGAGAGAGAGAGAGACAGAGACACAGAGACACAGAGAGAAAATAACGCACTGAAGATTGAATGCAGGCTTCTCCAAAGGCAGAGAGAACCCCAGTTTCACATCCCAGAGTTAGATATGAAAGTACACATCTCAAGAAGCAAGCAACACACGTGCTGGGCACCACATGGACTGGGCAGCAATGCATGGGCAAGGGCAGCACATGGGCTCAGGCAGCATATGCGTGAGCTTCCTTTGTTTAAGTTGGCTTTATAGGGTTTCTCCCCACCCGCCCCACCCTAGCAATGCACTCTGACAGAGCTAGTCGTCTTTTTGCTAATTTGGGGTCTTGTTTTCCTAATGTGACAGCCACTTTCAGAATATGACCACCAGAGGGCAGGAGTACCCACAGCATCCTTTCTTCTGACTGTCATCAGAAAAGAGGAGAGGAGAAAAAGGAAGGCAGGGAGAGAGGAGGGAGACAGAAACCGACTCAGAGAAGAAGGGGATGGAAAAGGAGGAGAGTCAGGGAGTGAAGCAGGGGAGGAGGAACAGAACAGAGAGATTAGTAACCATCCATTGAGCGGGACAGGCCAGAGGTCTGCATATGAGGTATGTGTATTTTTGGATTCACTATCACTATCACCCCGTCATTCATCAATTTGCTTGAGCAGGTGCCAGTAACATCTCCATTAATCTCTGTCACGTGGTAGTGTAGCCAGATGGCATACTGGGGCTCTTTTAGGGTCAGGGGAATGAGAACCATCATTGTTACTGTTTTTGGCATATCGAGTACACCAACGGTAGCTCCCAGGCTCTGCCGTGCAGGAGGGATACTCTCGGTAGCTTGCCGGGCTCTCCAAGAGGGATGGAGGCTTTGGGGCAGCCTCTAATCACCTTTACAGGTGTTCCCAGTCAGGCATATATGCGGGCATGATACTCTCAGTAGCCTGCCGGGTTCTCTGAGAGTGAGAACTAGAGAATAAGAGGTCATGCAGCCGCAAATGTGGCCACACGCTTCTGGGAGCTTGATTTTACAGTTTCTGGATCCTGGCCGTTGATGGGGTGACACGGCAGTTGATGGGTGTAAATGTCTAGCTACTGGCAGATGGGGGATCTGGGTGGAGGAGGCCCAGTCCCAAACCGAGCAGGCTTGGAGACCCCAGCCCCAAATCCTGTACACCCACCTTGGTTCCTCTGCTGGTTCCTTCATGCGTGAGGCTTGTCCAAGTGTGTGGAGAGTGGTCTCTGCATGTCTGTGGCTGAGTTAAATTTGGATTAAAATGGAAAAAAATCAAAACAAACATTTTCTGACAATATGTAGAATCATTAAAAACCACCGTTTGCTCTGAGGCCCATTCTCTGATGGTTCTCAGGTAAAAATGTAATTGTGTCAGTTCACTTGGGTGTTTTTTTCGTGTGTCACACCTGGCAAGGCTCAGGGGGTAGCTCCTGACTCTGTGCTCAGGAATTACTCTTGGCGATGCTAGGCAGACCACATGGGATGCTGGGGATTGAACTCAGGTTGGCTGCATGCAAGGTAAGTGCTGTACTATCACTCTGGCCCCACTTTCAGTTCATTTGGAGCTTGTGGTTTTCTTATTCACCACACCTCGGGCCTGGTGAGGCACTACTGCTCCAGTCCAGATGTGTTGGGTGGTGCTCAGAGTGAGAACTTGGGGTCTTGTACAGGCAAGTGCTCCAGTCCTCCTGACTGTCTCCCCAATCTGGAGACAACACTTTAAGTGCACAGAAATATTGCAGGTTTCTTTAAAGGGAACCTACGTGGACACAAGGATGCCCCCCTCCTCTGCCCACACCTTAGCCACTGTTCTTCATGGTCTGTGTTTTCTTCCAATTGTTTTCTCATTCTCCTTTTTTTTTTTTTTTAAATTTCCAGGTCACTTGAAAGTAAGTTGAAAATGTTGTATTCCCGCACCTTAAATACTTCACAGTTTATCTCCTAAAGAACAAGGACACTCTCTTACAACAGCATCAGGGTACAAATGCTGACAACAGGAAACGGAACATTCGTACATTCCTATGATATGAGCCATGGTCCCTGTGTGAATTTCATCAACTATTCCTGTAATGTCATTTAGAGCTTCCCCTCCCCCCCAATCTCTTCAATACAAATCACCATTTGCATTTAGCTACCAAATGTTTTCAAAGTGGAATGTTTTTCTTCGGTATTTATTTTGCTTTCTGACCCTGACATCCTGGGAAAGTTGCAGCTGACTGTTTTGTAGATTACCCGCCCTGGGACTTGTCTATGATTTCCTGCAGATTCAGTTCGGCTCACACCATTTGGGCAGGGCGAGGAACCATCTCAGGGTATTTAACCTTTCCCATTTCTAGCTTTGCTTTGAAAGCACAGCACCTGGGTGTGGAGGAAGAGCTTTGTTCTCATCATGCTTCACCCACTGAATCCAGCTGTGTGTGCTCCTGTGCCATTTCTTACTCATTCTAAGAAATATTTATTTAGTCTTCTGCATTCTTCCTGGCTCACGGCCCCCACAAACCTTTGTATCTGCCTGCGTGATATGAGCCACTGGGGTATCTTTTGTCCCCAGCTTTTGACTTAGCTCAGAATCAGAAGGTGAAAGGGTGGCTTTTGTTACTTTGACAACCCCCGTTCAACTGCTGCAGAGTGTAAGAAAGGGTGGAAAGTGGAAAGTCCCCCACAATAAATACAGGTTGCCTGGGGAAGCAACTGAGATGGGAGGGTTGGAACTCACTGTTCCACCTTCTGCTCCCCAGGGAAGGGAGAGAGCTGGTGACTGAACCCTCTCCAAAGACCAATGATCCATCGCTTGTGCCTATGGAATGAAACTTCCATAGACCCCACAGAGTGGCATCGTAGGGAATTCTAGAATTCTGTCCCCAGTTGCATGGGACAGAGCTCCTGCCCTTAGGCTTCTTCTGGTTTTGTCTCTTATTTATTTTTGTGGTTCACACTGATGGTCTTTAGGGGACCACTTGTGATGCTGTTTCTGAAGATGGAACCTGAGTCAGCTGCATGCAAGTCCCACCTCTCTGGCCTTGTTTGGTTCCTTCTGGTTTTGCTGTATGGAGCGTTTGGTTTTTCAGCTTATCTATTTCTTTCCTCTGCAATCAACATGTAAGTGTAAGAGAATGTGTTGCTGAGTTCTGTTGGACCCTCCGGCAAATCACTGGGACCCGTGGATGGACCTTGGGATCTTCTTTCTTCCCCAAGAAACTGGCTTTTGTTTCATTACTTCCTTTTCTAGGATCTCCAAACCTCACTACATAGAAAATTATATTCTTGTACCTTTGGTGTTCTGCTGTATTTTGAAACCTGTAGAGCTGCTATTGTTTTTTTTTTTTTTTTTGGAACTTAGTGGCTTTTCTGATGCTTCTCTTGGCAGAAAAGGATGTTGGGGTTCGCTGCCTGTTAACTGTTCCTGGCAGATGGGAGGAAGAAGCTGTTTCTCCTACACAGTGCTGAGGATAAGGAATAAGTCATGTTAAAACCATTTGCTTTCTAGGTTTCTATGAGTATCTCAAGTCAAATTTCAGTTTACAATTGAAAGTGATTTCTCCAAAAAAAACTCTCATCTGCTTGAAAAGTGTCTGGTGTTCTATATTGAACAACATCCATGTTGGTGTTCTAGAAAACTAGAACCCAGCTTTATGCTAACAGGACTTTGTATCCTTCTTTCTCTGAGATGTGGTTAACACTAGCTAACACTGGTTAATGCTAAAAACATAGGCATGTTTTTCAAGTTACTAAGTAACTTTTTTTTCTTTTTCTTTATGGGTCACACCCAGCATTGCACAGGGGTTACTACTGGCTCTGAACTTAGGAATTACTTCTGGCGGTGCTCGGGGAACCATATGGGATGCTGGGAATTGAACCCAGGTCGGCCACGTGCAAGGCAAACGCCCTACTCACTGTGCTCCAGCACACTTCAGTCCCTCGAATCACTACGTTGTTTTTTTTTTTTCACCAGTCCTAGGGAAAATGTTTTAGTGCCTAGTACAGCAACTTATTAAATAACACATTATTAAATCTGTTTCATCAAATCCAAATTAATTCACTTTTAAAATAAAAGCCAAATGCAGGAATGCTCAGGGGCCCATGTGGTGCCAGGGATGGAGCTCAGGGCTTTGTCCTTGCTTGGCCTGAGCGCTGCCATGTGAGTCACAGACCTCTGTGTTGATCTAACCCTCAAGCTCCTTTCCAAGATTTCAAGAGGCTGTGCCCTTCATTCTAGTTTTCCTTTCCCAGACTCCATCATTGGACTCAGCCGTCACTCATGTTGTCTCTTATCTGGGCCACCTTCCTCTTCTAGAATTCGCAGTCAGTTCCTGTTAGGTGCCAGAGATCTCAGTGGGACCTTTAAATGTTAAGTGGACACAAGCCTGAGCTCAACTGCCGACTGAGACACACAGGGACAGGACAGATATTTCCGGGGCTGGAACAATAGCACAGGGGTAGGGCGTTTTCCTTGCATGCATCCCAGCCTGGCAGAGCCAGGTTCGATTCTTCTGTCCCTATCAGAGAACCTGGCAAGCTACCGAGAGTATCTCACCAGCACGGCAAAGCCTGGCAATCTACCCGTGATGTATTCAATATGCCAAAGACAGTAAAAACAAGTCTCAAAATGGAGACATTACTGGGCCTGCTTGAGCACATCGATGACAAGTGTTTGTTTTGACAGTGTTTACACTCCAAAACACACTCACACAAGGGACTCAGCGCTGAGGGTTTGTGAGCTGGTATTGCTTCCTGGGTTTGAAACTGATCACTAGAGACTCAACACTGAGGGCGTTCATTCGAGGGACTCAGTGCTGAGGACAAGCCTAAGAGACTTGGAACCTTGATCATGCTCAGGGACAGGTTTTTAAGCCCTCTGCCCTCCTGCCTACGTGCCTGGGCGCATGCTGGAGGTGTGTCTGACTGTCCCCTGCCAGGTGCGTTCTCACAGCCTTGAGCAAGCAAGTCCAGGGCGCAGAAGTGGAACAGAGCGCTTCACACACCTTACACTGACTTGAATCATCCTTGTTATCTGCGGTCAGCTGTCTGGGTATTTATGTCTGTGCCCTTGGGGTCTGGCACATTTTTTCTTACTAGGTTGTAGACTCATGGCCCCGAGGCACAAAATGGAGCCTGGCTTTCCAAAACAGAGTTGCTGTGGCCCTTTCATTCCCTGTGAAAGATGGTGGCAGGACATCTTTAAATGTCCTGCAATGACCTGAAGGCTTCTTTGGTTCTAATCATGCCCCTATGTGGACACAACTGAAGGCAAAGCACGTTTGTGTGTTTTCTGTTTTATTGGAAAATATCATCCTTTGAAGTCACCTTTTAGAAATCTCAAGTCCTTCTCACATAATTCCCCATGTTAAAATGTCACCAGTCCTAATCACCTGTCAATTTGAAGTGGCTTCGTGAATTCCCTTTAGAAGCTTAGATTTGTGAATATTTAGTGTCTTTATATTTTAGTTTATTAATCAACTAACTTTTGTGTCAGTGCTAGGAATTCAGCCCCAGGACTCACAGTCAGGAGGTAAGTGGTTACCTGCTGAGCTAGCTCCCTGGCCATTAGTTTCTTTAACTTTGAATGAAACTTAATGGATCCTAATCCTGATAGAAAGTAAACCCCTTTCTATCTTGCATAGTTGAAATACTATTTTTTAAAATCATCATCAAAATACTCATTGGAAATTATTAACAAGGGGCCAGAATGATAGTACAGTGGCTAGGACGTTTGCCTTCATACGGCTAACCCAAGTTTTATCCCTAGACCCACATATGGCCCCCTGAGCACCACAAGAGTAATTTCTGAGTGCAGAGACAGGAGTAAGCACTGAACATTGCCAGGTGTGACCCCCAAAAGGCAAAAAGCAAAACGACAGTCATTAACAATAGCATAGGAGCTCAGGAGATATTCCTAGGCATGACAATAGGAATTCCTTTTTAGGTTAAAAATGATGCATTTTATGGACTGGGGAGAACTTCAAAGGGATGGTTTGTCTGTGGAAGGCCTGGTTTGATTCTGGGGAATCACTGGGAGTATACTAGGGCCCCACAAGCACTGCTGGGGAGCCACACCTTCCTTAAAAAAAAGATACATTTTATGGGGGTATGATGCCACCAGCAGGTCAATCTGTACCTGTGAGGTGAGTGCATCAGCAGCCTGATGGCAACGTCAGACTTTCAGATACCCCCAAATTGCTGCTGTGCCTTTGGCCAGACCCCAAAAACTTGGGGCAAAGTTTACCAAGAAA
>JAOXYA010487567.1:0-15660 GCA_028565675.1 Sorex palustris | reverse complement strand
GGAGGAATCGAACTCGGGTCGGCCATGTTGGCTGTTTGTAAGGCAAACGCCCTACCGCTGTGCTATCGCTCCAGCCCGGCCTTAAATAGAGAGAGAGAAAATAAATGATTAACATTGAACAATGAATGCTATATATGGAGGCAGCAACTTCAGAAATTGGCTGAAACTTCTAAAACTGAGGGCACACAAAGAAGTTTGAATCACTTTCTTATTAGTTTGGATTTCTGTTATAAAAATAGCATAGATTACATACCCTAAGCCATAAACATTTATTTCCTACAATTCTGCACAACACTGGCAGGTCTGGGTATGTGCTTTTCCTGTCTTGTAGATAGTGGTCTACTTCCTATAACCTGAAACAGGAAGAGGGATGGAGGGAAAGAGAGATAGAGACAGACACATACAGACAGACATAGAGACACAGAGAGAGCACATAACTTAGCACTGTAGCAATGTCCTCCCATTGTTCATCGATTTGCTCAAGCGGGCACCAGTAATGTCTCCACTGTAAGACTTGTTACTGTTTTTGGCATATTGAATATGCCACAGGTAGCTTGCCAGGCTCTGTCGTGCGGGCAGAATACTCTCGATAGCTTGCCGGGCTCTCCGAGAGGGACGGAAGAAGCAAACCCAGGTCAGCCGAGTGCAAGGCAAATACCATACCTGCTGTGCCATCATTGCAGCCCAACACATGTGCCCCATGACTTAAATATCTCATAAATGCTTTGTATCCCAATGCTATTACATTGTCAATGATATTTGACAAATGAAGTTTGGGATACACCTATACTATTCATATACTTAAAAGTTTAGAGGAATGGCCTCATGGAGGTGGAACTCAGACCTCTGAGAAATGGGCTCAGTTTAGCTGATGCTGGAATTTCTGAGCTTGAGAAAGAGGAAAAACTTAGAGCTAAGATCCAGACCTCTAAGGCAGGGCGGTTGATGCTGATGTCTTTGTGGAAGTGGAAGGAGAGTAGTTCCGTAAGTGTAAACTGATCTCAGAATATGGTCACACGAAAGAATTGTTGCCACTGGGACTGGTCAAAAGCTGGATTCATGATATGAGCATAAAGTAATCTAAGTAAATGGTGTTGAACAAAGAGGAAAATTCCTATGCCCCTGGACTTTTCCAGGACTGGAGTATCAAAATTGCATTATGAGAGACTCACAAATGAATCTCAGAACCGAGCAGCTCACTGCAGGGATGGCTCCAGACCATGCACTGGGCTGATTTCACTGGGCACCTCAGATGGGGGCAGGCCTCTCTCCGCCTGCATCAGATGAAACCAAGCATAAAACCTCCAGAAACCAATCGTTGCCACCTTCACAGCCAATCTTCACAGGCTCGTCCCGGGTCCCCCACACAAGAGAATAAATCCGCTGAAAAACCCAGGCATGCATAACCTGGGTTCTGAAAATGCTAGGCCTCAATGGGTGGGGAATGGGAACTGGGCCATCGCTTTCCAATTCCCTGCCATTCCAGGGGTCCTAGCTGTCATGCACATGAATTGCCTCAGGGTGCCATTTAAGTGCATTAACAGAGACTCACAAATGAATCTCAAATCAAGCAGCTCGCTGCAGAGATGGCTCCATTGTAGCACTGTAGCACTGTCCTCCCGTTATTCATCGATTTGCTAGAGCAGGCATCAGTAGCCTCTCATAACAAATTGTGAGACTTGTTGTTACTGTTTTTGGCATATCGAATACATCACTAGTATCTTGCCAGGATTTGCCTTGCGGGCAAGATACTGTTGGTAGATTGCTGGGCTCTCCGAGAGGGGCGGAGGAATCAACCCTGGGTCGGCCACATGCAAGGCAAACGCCCTACCCGCTCTGCTATAGCTCCAGCGCCAGAGCCCAATTATTTTAGATTTTCGAATCCCAGGAGTGCATGGCCACAGAAGCAATTGCACAATATTTCATATTATTTTTTTCTTTTTGCTTTTTTGTTAAATCACTGTGAGATAGACCCTTACAGACATCTTAAAATATTCATAACAGGCAATACAAGATAAATTATCTTAAATCTATCTGTGGGCAGGCTTGAGGTGTGTGGGTGGGGGACTTCAAAATAATGGTAGTGGGAAGATGTAATGGTGGTGGGAGTGGTGTTGAAATATTGAATGTAATAAAATTATTTTTAATTTTAATGTAATCAATTATTGTGAACAATTTTATGAAAATAAAATTTTAAATTTTAAAAAATAAATAGGTTGTTTCTACCATAACTACTTTAATTAATTAATCAATTAATTATGTTTGTTTGTTTGGACACCACAAAGTGGTGTCAGAATTAGTTGGTTCTGTGCTCGTGGGTCATTCTGGGCAATTGCTTGCATTAGAACCAGGTTGGACCTATTGTACTATTTCTTCAGCCCACTTTAAATTATTGTTAACTCTAAATAGGTTGGACAAAGAGAAAATTTTCATGGAAGATTTGTTTTTATAAGCAAATCTTTAGATCTATCTTTATAACAAAATCCAAATGTGGCAATGGATTCAGAGCAATAAAAATGTGATTTTATGGGGCCAGAAAGAGAGTATAATGGTTAGGCATTTTTCTTGCACGCAACTGCAAGTTCAATTCATATGTTCCCCTGACCACTGCCAGGAGTGATTCCTGAACATACAGTTAGGAGTATGCTCTAAGTACCACCAGGTGTGTCCCCAAACCAAAACAAAACAGGAAACCACAATTCAACTATGATTTGCAGCAACTTCACAAATTATACAAGGGCAAGCACTAAGCCAGAAGTCTCAAATATCACTTCCCACACTCTGATTTTCTAATGAAAACCAGCCCATCTAGAGAAAGAAACTGGTTGCCTATCCCATGACTGTATCAGAGATAGCCAGGAAAAGAGCTTGATCTTGTGCTTTTGTGACACTAAAGAGCCAGGGTCTAGGATGATAGTACAGAGCTTAAGACAGCTAAGGCACATGCATTGCACACAGCTCATTTCAGTTTGATGCCCAGCGTAAAGTCCTCAGAGCACCACCATAGTGATCTCTGGGCACAGCCAGCAGTAAGTTCTAAACATCACTGGATGTGGCTCCCAAACCAACACCAAATCCAAAACCTAAAAAGAAACAGGGATGCCATCTAGCCAGGGTCCTCTCAGACAAGCTTGAGGTTCTGTACTGTGTTTATATCTTGCATGAATGATTCACTGCACATGCTACTCCCTTTATGAGTGAGATTCTTTAGAGATACCTACAAAGTGCTGTTCAGATTCTTTTGGTCAGGCAACAAGAAGCAAAGGCTAGCACAACCTGTGCAAGTTCTCTAAGGAGCTCTAACTTAGAAGAAAAGAGGATCTGAAGAGTGTGATGGGAGGGAGTTGTTTTAATTTGGGAAGGGGTTAAAGGCTTCTTTAAGTCAATGGCATCAAGTCAATTTCTCAAAAATGGGACGTTACCCCATGAAGAGGGAGAGCAAGACTATCCTGGAAGAGGAGAGTATGTGCAGGCTGTCACCCTCTCATCACAGGAGTGCATGAGGTCGTAGCCTGGTGGCACAGGGGCAGAGAGACACAGCAGGAGGCCTGTGAGAGAATGAGCAGAAAGAGCACGCCGTGTCTGACAGCCATGTTAGGGGCTTAGAACTGTTTTGATGCTAAATTCAATAGGATTGTATTGAAGAGCTTCCTAAGAGGACTAATATGATGAGATTTTCCGAGAGCAGAGTGATAGGGGTCAACAGAGGGGGACCAGGGCCAATAGTGAGGACTAAGGAGACATAAATTGCCCACAATTTATTCTAAATTTCTAGCTCACTGTCCCAGTGACATTTGTTTCCTGCCAACTCTGAGAACTTGGATTTTGTCAAAGGTAGCATTTACCCAGCCTCCCTTGCACTGAGAGACAGACTTTACACATAGCACAGCCAAGAATGATGTGGCCAAGGGCCTGGAGCAACCATCCTGGGAGTTCCATACAGCGCAAAGGGTTAGACTGAGCAAGACTGACCACCTTTCTCACACAGAGAAAGAGAAAGACAGGCAGGCAGACAGACTGACTGACTGACTGAAAACCAAGTATGTCTTCCTCTGTTTGCTCATTTTTCTTATTGGTATGTTGCCAAGTGTGAGGACAAAGGCTCAGTAAAGCAAATCAAAGGAGCCCAGAGCTAGACATTGCCTGCTCCTCATGGCATCAAGGAGCCCTCAACTGCCTATCTCCAGGTGCTTTATTTTATGATTTAAACAAATATACCTGATTAATTAAAACTGCTTTTGATTGGGTTGCATATCATGAGAAGACCACGCCCTTCCTCAACAGTGCAGGATTTGGTACCTGAGACACAAGGAATGGAACTAGAAATGTAAAGGTGGCCCATGTTTGAGTTCAATCATAGTGAGCTGAGATCAAATGGGAGGCTGGCTGTGTAGCCATCATTGGGACAGTGAGCTAGAAATTTAGAATAAATTGTGGGCAAAATCTGGGATTTGGGATTTGTTTATTTTTTTGATTTTGGAAAATTCCCTAGAGAGAAGCTGGGATGAGCCTTCCTGCCAGCAGTGATGGAAGGAAAGACGAGTTTATTAAAGGAGCCAGCACTCTGGAAATTAGAAGCCCAGATCTTAAGAATGGACTTGAGGGTTTTACAAAACCCAGTTGTTTCGTATCTCTCGATACTAGAAGTGTGTTGCAGTAAGGGAGCACTTCAAGGAGGAAGTGTCTATAGTTATCATGAGCTGAGGAGATTGCTCAAGTGGTGGAGCTTCTGCCTCTTACACGTGAACCCCTAGTTTGATCCCTGGCCCTGCATAGACTTCCAGAACTTCTGGATATACCATAAGACAATATCAACAAAAACAATGATAATTAATATCTTCCAAATGTAGTCAGATATATGTACTTAAGGTATTACATGTATAAAAGCACTGTTTCTGCTCAAAATTTCTGGGTTAAAGGTAATGGGTAACTATGAGTTTAATTTATATTCTGTCCAAAATACTTCATAAAATAGTAGTAATTAAAAAAATAGCATTACAAGGGCTAGAGAGATAATAGACCTAGTTTGAACTAATAAGTTTTATCTGACCCTTATGGGTGAACTGTTCCCACAAATATAAGGAGCAAACCCTTTCTTCCTCCTTTAGCCTGTAGTCTTCTTCAATTGTCTTCTATTGAAAAAAAGCATGAAATATTTTGGAGTTATTTAATTCGGGAGGCTGCTTATTGAATGCTTAGACATCTCCTGGAATAAGTTAAATTGATTTAGGCAGGTAGATTTCTGGCAGGGAAGACCCCCCCAAAAACACACATTACAGCAATGAAATTTCTGGGAAATAATAAAGCCACCAGTACTAAGTCTGACCCACCCTGTGGATATAGAAAGCAAGTCTCAGGCAAAGACCTTCTCTAGCAGCTGACCCCTCCGAAACTGGACTGAAGGAAATTACTCAAGAACCCTTAATTCCTTCCTTTAATCTGATTGACCCTCAGACCCAAGAAGGCTGGACTCACCCTCCAAGAGAAGATCGAGCAGAAACAAAGGTCAAGAAAAGGAGTTTTAAAGAAGACCACTCCCAACTCTACTCCTTTAACAGCAACCTTAGCAATGGGTTCTTATATAGCTAGAAAGCCCCACGTGGGGGTGGCTTGGGAAAACCCTATAAAAGTTACCTTGAGCAAAGGGAGGGCACACATATACTGCCTGAGCCCATGTGCTTCTTGTGTCCACGTGGCCGAGCACATATGGCACCTGAGCACATGTGGTGCCTGCATCTCCCCTCTGATTCAGTTCACTGCTCTTCTACTCCCAAAATTCTTTTCTGTGAGGCAAGACAAGAACCCAGTAATCCTGGGTAAGGTCTAGGACTTCCTTTCCTTTTCTGAAAAGAGCAATTCCTCTTCCCAACCTGAACCCATGGCTCCCTGAGAAATTGGATGTCGGGAATCAACTCCCATGCCAAGAAGACCAAGTGGACATCAGGTGTGGCCTCATGGCCACCTAAGTGGAGCTGGCAGGGCTCAGGCCCATGCAGAGTAGAAGCTCATCACACACTTCATCAGTCCTAGTCTTCCCTTCTGGGTCTCAGGGTGGCAGAGGTGGATCAGAAGAAAGTGACCATCTCTCCCTCCTCACCTCACATAACCACTCAGGAGGGCCCACCAACATTAAAATCAAGGTTTAAGGGGACAGGCCACCCAGGGTTGAAACTCCACCAATCATGGTACTCTGAACTTTTCATCTTATTTGCATATTATAGGGCCTATCAGAAGTCAACTGACATCTAGCCTAATTTGCATAGTGGACCACAATTTGGAACTTAGGGGGCTTCCAACCATGATTTGTATGACTGACCGGAGTGAGAACTATCCTTCCTTTGCATTTTGCTTTGACCAGGTTTGATGTCAGTAAAACTAAATAGAAGCAGGCTGACAAAGTAAAAGATTAGTTTGTAGATTGCCAGCCCCACATCAGAAAGCTGAGTTAAAAAGCTCTGGAGTAGCCATTTTTATCAATTAATTTTATCATTATTATCAACTTAATTCAAAATTAAGGACATTAATTAATCACCAAAATATCTTAATTCACACATAGCAAGATTCAACTTTAGACAAAATAATACAGTGAGTAACTTCAACTTAATTCTACAGGGGAATTGTGAGTTATAAATTAAGTCTCAAAATACTGTTCCAAGACAGAGCAGCGAGGATGTTGACACATACTTTTAACCTTTAAAAATATTTTTAAATTTTTTTTACATAGTAAAATATCTTTTATTGTGAGTATTCTCTTAGGTGATAAAAATGGATACTTGGAAAAAAATTTTGCTTTCTTTTAAAATATGTAGCACTGTAGCACTATCCTCCTGTTGTTCATTGATTTGCACTCGAGTGGGCACCAGTAACATCTTCATTGTGAGACTTGTTACTGTTTTTGGCATATCGAATACGTCACGAGTAGCTTACCAGGTTTTGCCTCGTGGGCAAGATACTCTCAGTAGCTTGCCAGGCTCTCCAAGAGGAGAAGAGGAATCAAACCCAGGTCAACACCTGTAACACAAACACCCTACCCGTTATGCTATTGCTTCAGCCCAAACACACTTATAAAGATATATAAAAGCCATTATCATTATGAACTAACTAGCTATAGTAAAATTCTGGAAATATATACTCCTTTCCCCCATCTCAGACTAACTTGTGAGGTTACAGGAAGTCATTCATATTATGTGTGAGTATAAAAAGCCAATCCACTTACCTCCCTGGAGAGTCTACTTCTTCCTTCACACCAGCTAGGGAGTGGATCTATTTTGATTATTGTTATATCCCCAGAACTTGCTCTCTCCCTGACATATGGTAGGAACTCAATCTGTAAGACCGACTAGAAATGATAAAAAAAAAAAGTATGGGGAGGATTCTTATTTCTGTGAGCTTAATATACTTGGAAAAGACAAATCAAGACCTTCATACTGCATTATGAAGAAACTGAGAAATTTTTCAGAGTTTCTGAAACATGCTTGATCCTGCCTTTAAAGGATCAAGCGTCTAGACTCTGTATCTGGTAAACTGAAATATAAGCCCAGAAAGACCAAAATCCAAACCAGATATGTTGCATGTTTACAGTTCATTCCCAGGCTAGAGCTAACAGAATGCATAAAACTGGTACCTTAGAATTATACTTAGGACCAGAGAGAAAGTACAGCAGGTAAGGCACTTGTCTTTTACATGCCTGACCTGGGTTCAATCTCTAGCATCACATATGATTCCCCAGAACCTCCAAGAGAGATCCCTGAACAGAGCCAGGAGTCAAGTCTGAGGACTGCAAGGTGTGGCCCAACTCTCATCCCCCAAAAAAGAATGAATTAGAAATTTTGGACCCATATTTCAGTGAAAATAATCAATTCATCGAAAATTTAATTAAAATCCCACATTCTAGCCATTTGTCCCCTTGTGGATACAACTCAGTACAAAGAGATGAGACACTCAGAATAAATCTTTATGTTCCCATGTAGTAATTATGAGTCCTTTGCCCCAGGCTGGGTCCCATGCTGGAAGACATGATGGAAGTGGTGAAGAGAAGAAAGAGGAGTTGTGTCCTCAATCCTGGAGATTGGGTGGGCAAGAGGAACACATGAAGGGAGTCACAAACCCTCAATAATACATGTTTAGGTAGGCCTAACAGTTTCGATGCTTTCTAAATTCTTTGTGGAGAGCTGCAATGAAAGGATAGTGTCAAAGCCAACATTCTCATAAGAACCCTCTGAATCTGGCTGTTCTAATCTGTGCAAAATATAACATTATACTATATTTGTAGCCAGTTGTAGCTCAACCTTAACCTCACAGTATAGTTGTAGCCAGTATCTAGTTGTTACTCAACCCCAACCCCACAGGAATATAGATGAGCTGTTCTTTCAACATGACAGATTGACTTCTTGTCATTTTACTTTGCAGTATATTGTGCTAAAATTTGTTTTCCTCTTGGAAATATATATTTTAAAATATATTTGCAAATAATTTCATCTAGAAAGTTACATTTATACTCATGGCACTTTTTTAAAATGTAGGAGTACTGCTATTTATTCAGCCATTGATTAAGCTGATTGAATAGGGCATGAACTCCACATTAATTTTTAAAACTTTTTCTAATTGAATATCGGGTCAATGTGGCTGTCCAGGTGCAAGGGGGCTTCTCTGACCATGAGGCCACAGCCTGGATTGTGGTGTCTTTCTGATGTATGAATGTTGGTGGTTACCAACTGGCCTGTTTGTTTGTTTATTTATTTATTTATTTTATAAAGTAGTTCACAGTATTTGATTACACTTAATACTCAAACACCAATCCCACCACCTTTACACCTTCCTACCACCATATTTCAGATGTTTCCATCCCAAATCCCAATCCCTGCCCCAAAGCAGAATCGAAATAATATATTTTGTATTGTTTGTTATGAAAAACCCAGACTGGAGCGATAACACAGCGGCTAGGGCATTTGCCTTGCACACAACCGACCCGGGTTTTATTCCTCCTCCATCCCGCTTGGAGATCCTGGCAAGCTACTGAGAGTATTCTGCCCACAGGGCAGAGCCTGGCAAGCTCCCCATGGTGTATTTGATATACCAAACACAGTAATAAGTCTCACAGTGGAGACATTACTGGGCTTGCTTGAGCAAATCAATGAACAACGAGAGGACAGTGCTACAGTGCACTGCTATCAATTAGATAGACCATTACAAAGCTGCTCACCATTGGGTTTCAGTCATATAATGATCCAGCACCTATCCCTCCACCAGTGTACATTTCTCACCACCAATGTCCCCTCTTTCTCTATCACCATCCCCCAATACCAGCCCCAGCCTCCCTCTATGGTAGGCACTTTCTTTCTTGCTCTCTCTCTCCTTTTCCTTTTGTGTATTATGGTTTGCAATACAGGTGCCAAGAGGTCATGGTGTTTGTTCAGGGCATTCTATATTTTTATTGGGATGGTAGGTCTGAGTAGCTTTTCACTTGGGTGGTAGATTTGGGGTGTGGACTACTGAAGCTTCCAGAAGTACGTGGAGGTGAGGGGGGAGGTAGTCATCCCAACCCCAAGAAAGCTTAGAGATTTCAGTCACAAATCCCATATACCAGAATTTTCAGCAGTTTATATCTCGGTGAGATCTGTCCTGACACAGTGGAGTCAGACCAGGGGCATAGGAGTGATTTTGGATTGTAGGAAGAAGTGGCTGCTGGGGGCTCTGCTTCGGCAGGCACCAGGCTGACCTGCTCTCCTCTGATTTACCCGTCTGTTCATCCATGTGCAGGTCCGAAATTAACTGTGGCTTTTGATCTCTTTCGAGATTTATTTATGGATCTCTGAAATAAGGCCAATAAATGAGCATGTATAGCTGAGCCGGAGGTGATTTGTGGGTGTGACTCCCACATACCTAACTTTTGGCCATTTAAATTCTTGGTAAATTTGGTCCCAAGTTGTTGGGGTCTGGCCAAAGGCACAACGGCAATTTGGGGGTATGAGAAAGCCTGAAGGCACCATAAGTGCTGATGCACTTGCCCTGCTGGCGAAGTTGACCTGCTGGCAGCACCATTCCCCTTTCACATCACTTTTTTTATATAGAAAAATATGTATGCTGATATAATCATATTCACAGATCCAGAGACTCAAATAAATCTTGAAGGAGACCAACAAGTTGGAGATATTCTTCCAGAATATCCCATGCAAGTCTGAGTCGTCCAGGGTACCTTGGAAGGAGGCAGGTCAGCCCAGTGCCCATCTAAATAGAGCCACACAATCACCACCATGCTCCTGCCTGAATTCCACTGCTTGGGACAAGCCTCACCCTGAAATTAACCTGCTGAAAAATCCAGGAATGTGGATCTTGTGACTGAGTGCTTTTTGTGATTTTGTCCTTTCAGAATCAGAGGTAAGCTATCTCCCCCCATCTCCCTGTACTTCCTGGAGTTCAGGCAGTCATGCACACACCCCAAAGCAGACTCCCTGCTGACACCCAAAATTTAACTCCTGCTTGTAGCACCCCGTTAAGAAGTTGGACTTCCTGGAGAGCATGGCCATGCAACATCTCATACTCTGCAACAATGATAAACAAGGAGTAGCACACCAGCTTGGAGGGGATGTAATGTAGAAGGCAACCAATCTTGATTAACAAAATATAAACACAGAAGGCTTAACCTGTAGCAGTATCTTGGTGATCTCTTATACAAGAACTTATACAAGGACATGGTGAGATACAATACTCTTCACCAACTTTTTTTCTAAGGAAATATTTTTTGATCACTCTGTTAGCAAATTATTGATAACAAACAATATAAAATAAATTATTGAGGACCTGCTATTGGGGCAGGCTTATGGTATAGTTGGAAAAATTGGAGACAGTGGTAGAGGAAAGGTGTAATGATGGTGAGATAGGTGTTGGAATATTTATGCCTGTAACAAATCATCATGAGCAACTTTGTAAACCAGTGTTTATATGAAGTGTAAAGGGAAAACAAAATTTAAAAATATGTATGCATGCCCTTAAATATTTTTGAGAATAGTCCAGTGCTTATAATTTTTCAAAAAAATCTGATGAATACTTTCTCTTCTTGTATTGGAGATGGGGTATACCCAGCAATTCTCAGTAGAAACTCACAGTTTAGTGCTCAAGAATAACTCCTGGTGGTACTAAGCATATCATGAAGTAACAGGTATTTTTCTTTCTTTAAATTGAATCATCATGAAATACATAGTTACAATGTTGTTCAAGGGTTTTAGTCATAAAATGTTCCAATGCCCATCTCTCCACTAGTGTGTATTTCCCATTGCCAATGTCCCCAGTTTCCCTTCCACTATCCCACCACTACCAAAAACCTGCCTCTTCTCCCTCCTCTCTCTCTCTCTGTCTCTCTGTCTCACTCTCTCCCCCCAGCCCCTTTTTAGGCATTATCGTTTGCAATACAGGTACTGAGAGGTTATCACGTTTGTCAGTTTATCTAGTTTCAGCGCACAGTTCTTATCTAGAGTGATCATTTCCAACTCTCATTGTTATAGAGGTCATCTCTATCCCAACTGCCTTCCTCTCTGGGACTTGAGGTAGGCTTCCAATCTCCTGAACCAATCCTTCTAGCCCTTGTTTCTACTATCTTTGAGTATTAGTCTCATACTATGTTTTCTTATATCCCACAAATGAGTGCAATCATTCTATGTCTGTCCCTCTCCTGGCTCAACTCAGTCAGCATAATACTATCCATCAATCTATAAGTGAATATTTTGACTTCATTTTTTTCTGGTGGCTTTTTGTATCCAATTGTGTAGATATATACCACAGTTTCTTTCTTTTTTAAATTAAACCACTGTTTTAACTGAGATACAGTAACAAGCTTTCATGATTGAGTTTCAGTCATACAATGACTGATCTTATCCCTCCACCAGTGTACATTTTCCACCACCAATTTTCCCATGATCCCTAACCCCTATCCCACTCCTCATACTGCCTATATGTCAGACAATTTCCTTTTTACTCTCTCTTTTTACTCTCTCTCTCCTTTGGGGCATTATAGTTTTGAAATACAAAAATGAGAGGCCATCATGTTTTGTCCTTTATCTACTTGGAGCACACATCTTCCATTCTGAGCAATCCCTCCAACCATCATTGACTTAATGATTGCTTCTTTGCTTCTTTATTCCAGCTGACTTCTTACCCAGCTCATGAGGAAGAGTTACAACTGTGGAGAAATCTTCCTGACCCTTGTCTCTACTGTACTTGGGTATTATTCACATATTATGTTATATTCCACAAATGAGTGCAGTTTTTCCATCTGTCCCTCTATTTCTAACTAATTTCACTTAACATGGTACTCTCTGTACACCCATTTATAAGCAAATTTCATGACTTCATTTTTCCTAATAGCTGTGTAGTATTCCATTCTGTAGATGTACCACAGTTTCTTTAACCAGTCATCTGCTCTCATGCAGTCGGATTTTTTCCAGATTCTGGCTATTGTGAACAGTGCTGCAATAAATATACAGGTGCAGATGTCATTTCTACTGTGCTTTTTTGCACCCCCAGGATATATTCCCAGAAGAAGTATTGCTGAGTCATATGGGAGCTCAATTTCTAGTTTTTCTAAGAAATGTCCATATTGTTTTCCAAAAAGGGTAAACCAGTCAGTATTCCCACATCTGCAAACAGGCTTCCTCTTGAGTGTCAACTCTGATTGGCAGGTGATAGCTGTCCATATGCAATGGGTAAAGTCTCATGATCATTAAAGACATTTTCAGGCATCTAAAGGACATGCCATGTATAACCACCTGTCTTTTGTTTCTGCTGTAAATCACTGAGGACTTCATGTTACAGAACTTTGCCTTGCCATGATGGTCCTTGGCAAGGCTTCTCAGTACAAGTAAGAAAAGGATTGAACTGGTACAAGAAGGGCTAGTTTCAATCTCTGTTCTGCCTCTAGCTCTGTCTGGTCTTCCTCAGGTTTCAAGGTTATTCTGAGAAAGGATCAAATGAACACTAAGTTTCCTTTTATTTTTAACCAGTTCTCTTCTCATAGCTCATCACTATATTTTAAGGCTACAATAAAAACTTGGGAAGCCTTTCTTGGGTTCTCTGGACATGGTGACTTTCAGGGAAGTTTGGGAAGCACGGAAGTCTCAGTGTCATAAAAAGGCAGAACTGAATGTTAAAGCTCATTGTTAATTTTTCTAAATCACAATCCATTCACAGAATAATGCTCCCATTTATCCATTCATCTTCTGCTGAGGGCCAGGCACTGCCCAAGCCTGACCAAGACAGAGTCTCACAGGGCTAAAAGACCTACAACATATACACACTCCAAAATCCCAAAATGCAAGAAAGACAAAAGGCCTCATGCTTAAATAACAAGAGATCTGAGTATAAACATAGCATATAAGTCTCCCCACTTTAGTGTTTTGCAACAAAACAAGTTGAAAACCATCTTTGGGTCCACATTTTTTTGTTTTTGTTTTTATTTTTGGGTCACACCCAGCAATGCTTACTCTTGGCTCTGCACTCAAGAATTACTCCTTATGGGGCAGGCTTGGGAGACCAGATAGAATGCCATGGATTGAACCTTGGTTGGCCAGGCCACATGCAAGCAAGTGCCCTAGCCACTAACCACTGTATCTCTCAGGCCCCCATTCTACTATTCTTTTTCTAAAAGTGAGTGGAGGAGGTTTGGGGCTACATCTGGCAATGTTCAGGATTATTCCTAGCTGTGTACTCAGGGGACCGTATGCAGTGCTGGGAATTCAACCAGTGTTGATCACATGTAAGGCAAGTGCTTTAAACTCTATACTAGGGGCCAAAGCAATAGTACAGCAGATAGGGCATTTGCCATGCACAGGCCAACCCTGGCTTGATCCCCAGCATCCCATATGGTCCCCCACCAAGCACTTCCAGGAGTAATTCCTGAGAGCAGGGAAGGAGTAATCCCTGAGCATCTCTAGGTGTGACCCAAAAGGCCAATAAACAAAAATAAATCCTATGTTATCTTTCTGGCCCCTCCACCATGTTTTGAAAAACAACACACAAAAGAGAAAAAGGTTTTATAAGAGGCACAAAGCACAAGCAAAGAACATTCTCATACATTCAGGATCTGAACAGTGATCATACTTCGAACACATCAAGAACTTTTCAGGTAGCAAAGCAAAAACTAGCTCATAAGCACAAAACATTTGCTTGGAAAACTGGAGATCGTTTTGGGAGAACAGAGTTTAGTGAACACATTTTGCCACCTTATGACCATGCCTAGCCAATGCCATCAGGTGTTTGGCACCATCTGCATCTTGGAAGTCCCACCAACCTGTGACTGTCCAGTCCCTTCTGCAGGATACAGGAAAGGGGAGGTAGAGCTGGTTGATGACCCAGTGTTAGCAAGAAATTGCCTATTGTCAAGTGAAATTTTAGTACCAAAATCATGGATGAGCACGTTATTTTGAGGTTTTAAAAAACCCACGGGCTCCTCACTTCCTGCTCAGTAAAATGAAAACGTTAAAACCAAAGGGTTGTTAATCCATTTCTACAGTTCGATAATCTCATCACTGGCCACCATCCAGATCACACGTCAGGGTCTGAAAGTTGTGTTTATGTACCTTTTAGGAAATCTCAGGAATGAGACAAGAGTTGAGAATTCCTTAACTGGTCCTCTATGCATAAACTATGAAATGGATAAGTAAGAAGAAAGTAAGTAAATCAAATTCTTTTTTTCTAATGTAGGAGTACTACTATTTATTCAGACACAAAAGTAAATCAAATTCTAACTGGCCATATTTTTGAAATTATAATCTCTGGCCTTCTTTTCATATTGTCTGAACTGTAGATTCTTTTTTAAAAATTTTATTTTATAAATTAGTTCACAATATTTGATTACATGTAATATTCTGACACCAATCTCACCACCATTGCATCTTCCCACCACCATATTTTTGGTATTTCCATCCCGAACCCCAATCCCTGCCCCAAAACAGAACTGAAGTAGTATTTCCCTCTAAGGTTGTTTGCCTCCTACTTTGAATCTTATCAAATGTGGTGCAGTACTCTTGGAGTATGGATAGGGTGAGTCTTATAAAATGGCATTTGTGGCCAGATGGTCCACAAAAGGTTCACTCGTGGGTGAGGCTCAGTCCGAGCATGTGGAGTGGCCGTGAGCAGGATAGCAATTGAGTTCGACTGCTAAGGCTAGGTTCCTTGGGGTGGAGAAGGGTCTCACCAACCCCGATCTGGGGCACCCCAAGTGGAACAGCCCGACGTGGGATCTGGTGACATGGTTATGGCAAGTGTCATGTTGCTCCATTCTGGGAGAGAAAGACGTGTGATCTGGATGGTGGCCAGTGACGAGATTATCGAACTATAGTTTTTGTTTGTTTGTTTTTTGGGTCACACTCAGTGATGCACAGGGGTTACTCCTGGCTCTATACTCAGGAATTACTCCTGGCAGAGCTCAGGGGACCAGATAGGATGCTAAGAATCAAACCCAGGTTGGCCGCATGCAAGGCGAATGCCCTGCCAGCTGTGCTATTGCCCCACCCCCTGAACTCTAGATTGTTTATTATTATTTTTTTAATTTTTATTAGTGAAACACCATGAGGTACAGTTGGAGACTTATAAACTTTTGTGCTTGGGTTTCAGTTATACAATGATCGAGTACCCATCCCTCCACCAGTGCCCATTCTCCACCACCAA
>JAOXYA010487559.1:0-15661 GCA_028565675.1 Sorex palustris | reverse complement strand
CTCCGAGAGGGGCGGAGGAATTGAACTCGGGTCGGCCATGTTGGCTGCGTGCAAGGCAAACGCCCTACCACTGTGCTTTGTGTGGTGGTGTGGGGAATCACGGCATCACCATGTGAGGCATGCCATGCACCACCCATTTGAAGCCCTGGCTGCTCGTCCAATTTTGAATGGAAATTTCTGGTTTGGTTTGGGGGACATACCAGCAGTACTTGGGGCTCCTTCTGAGTCTGCACTTGGGAGTCGCTCCAGCAGTGTTGGGAGTTGGCCCTCCAGCCTCCCGCATGCAGAGGGAGCCTCCAGCCTGTTGCGCATCTCTCTTGCTCCAGTAAGAGACATTTCTGGGCTAGAGTGATAGCACAGCAAGGGCGGTAGCTTTGCCCACATGGACCTGGGTTTGATCCTGCTCAGGGGTGACCCCTAGCCCTGTGCCCAGGAGCCTTTCCTGGTGGTGCTCATGAGCCTTGGCCCAAGTTTCAGGGGCCCTCCACCAAGCTTGGGCCCGTCTTCATGGCTCACTGTGCTCTGCTTTGCGTTTCAGACTCTTGCCTGGTGTCGAAGGTTGTGGGCAGGTGCCGGGCGTCCTTTCCTCGCTGGTGGTACAATGTCACCGAGCGCGCCTGCCAGCCCTTTGTCTATGGTGGCTGTGGCCGCAACGGCAATAACTATGTGACCAAGGAGGATTGTATGAAGAGCTGTGGCGGAGTCACAGGTAAGGCGGTGCTACTTGGGGCCACGTGACCCTTCTGAGACCATGCATGCATCCTGAGGTAACTGTCTTGTGCTCCTTGTTGCCTCATTGCAGCCGAATCTGGGAGTTACAGAAGCAGAAGCCACATGAGGATGCTTTTGCACTTCTGCCCCTTCACAGGAAGGGAGCAAAGCCACAGGTTGGAGTCAGGAGGGCAGCTCTGCATCTTCACCCCAACTTCCCGTCTCCCACTTGCGAGTATAGATTCCACACCATAGCCCCCTCAGGAGGAAGCGGCCCTCCTTTCTGGAGGAGAGTTCCCCAAGTCCACTTGAGACTGACTGCCCTCTTGCTCTGGTCCCTGGGGTGTATTTTCAGCGCTGGAACAGATGACTGAGGAACTCCCTGACCCAATGGATTAGGGACCAGCTAACCAGAGCCGAACTCTTGGAGCCAGAGTGATGCTGACCCCGAGCACCTCCACATGGTCATCCTGAGGTCCCACAGGGTACGAGGCCCATTGAGCACTGCGGGCAGTGAGGGGGAGGGGACCTTTGTCAGCAAGTCCCGAGGACAAGTTCTCATGCACATCTTCCTAAGGAGATGTGACTCCTTGAAGCCCTTCCGGCTGCGTGGCCCAGATGTGAAGGTTCTGTTGGGGATGTGGGTATCCTGCAGGCTCACTGCACTCCCCCCAGCCCGTGAGCAAGCTCCAGCTTGCTGTCTTTTTCCTCTTCCCTGCCTGTAATCCTTCCACGTTGAGCTATGGGGACAGGAATCAGATGGTTGTGACGAGGACCTGCGTCACCAGTGGGGACAGCCCAGTCCTGGCAGCACTGGCAGTAACTGAGTGCCTGGAGCAGTGGTCCCTTCAGAGGCTTGAGGCACTGCTGGTGGTTCTGGGTGAGGGAACAGCTGTGTTTATCTTAGGGCCTTGAGCATGCAAGGCTTCAGCCCCTGGTGTGCCTGGGCCCAGCGGGCCTTAGCAAGGGTCAGGAGGGTTGAGGGAACTGGGCAGGGTTGACTGATAGGTGAGCGCCTTGCCCTTTTTTAGTGGAGGGGAGGCAGCTGACAGCGGACCAGGTGGTGTCTGTGGTATCTGCTTTTATCCTGTTTCCCCTTTGTCAGCCATGGTGTGGTGTGGTGTGTGGTGTGGTGGGAGAAATTAGAGGAAATACCGTTTGTTGTCTGTCCTCGGAGTTGGCAGCTGTGTCCTGGTTGCTCCTGGTCTGGGGAGGAGAGAAGGTATCAGGGTGCACACGGCCTAGAGTCTAGCCAGCTCCTGCCTGTCTCGGGTGCATCTTTCTGTGAGTTTGGGGGAAGTGAGACGGTCTGAGCAGCTGGCACTGTCTCTCCTTTTTTTTAAAAAAAATAATAATTTTATTTTCATAAGGTTGTTCACATTGATACATTCAATATTTCAACACCAATCCCACCACCATTATTTCGAATTTTCACACCACCGTTCAAGCCTGCCCGCCCTGGGGCAGATGCTAAATAATTTATTTTCTATTGCTTATTATGAATATCAAGTGGCCTCGTGCTTCTGGAATTCTAAAATTGTAAATGGTTGGGGTCCAGAGACCTCTCTGTAGGGAGCTAATCCATTTTGAGATTCATTTGGGAGTCTCTGGATTGCTGAGATAGCGCCGAGAGGCACATCATGGTTGTGACAGCCAGGACCCCAAGCAGGAGGCGAGATAGGAAGGGACGGACCATCTCCACTGCAGCCATGTGGCCTGGAGGCTTATTCCTTGAACTCGCATACCTGGGTTTTGCTTTTGGAAGCTTGTGGTCATCGGAGTTTCATTTGGAGCGGGCAGAGCTGGTACACCGCTCCATCTGAGGGTACCGTCTCTCCTGGGCAGTGATGCTCCATGGGAGCCCGTGGGGACCACAAGTGCAGGGCCAGGGCCCCCTTCACCCCTGACGAGTATGCGGGCAGGTTCCCGGGAGGTTGCCAAGGACAGGCAGAACGTGGGGAGCTGGTTTGCGTCTGGGGCTGTGTCCAATGGCAGCAGGTTAGACCAATCCAGCCTCTCCACAGGCCTCAGGGTCCAGCAAGTGTGTGTCCCATCCCCCCAACTCTGCCTGCACCCCGTTTTTTGTGCTTCCTGAAACCACCTTAACTTGGTGTGTATATGGGCATATTATAGGAGCCGAAGAGATTATACAGAGATTACACAGCTGACCTGATTTTGATCACTGTACCACATACGGTTCCCCTGGAGCACAACCAGGAGTGGCTCCCCTGGGGTGCCACAACCCCAAATTTGGGGGACCAGAAAGATAGTATAGGAGTTGAAAGATTTTTGCCTTGCATGCAACTGATGCGTTGGATCTCTGGCATAGCATACGGTGTCCTGAATGCTACCAACAGTGATATCTGACCACTTCCAGGTGTGACCCAACCCAAATGACCATTTTATCCATTCTCCCCCTCGCCCCCTTGATTGTTCTGTTGGTTTGGGGCATACCTAGAGGTGCTGGGGATCAAACCAGGGACTTGTGTACAAGGCAACTGCCTTTCCTGCTGTACTCTCCAACTCCATTTTAACCATTTTTTAGTGCACTTTTAGTGGCAATAAGTACACTTTTGGCCTGGGGTGAAGCTCAGTGGTAGAGCATGTACCTCACATGTGAGGTCCCGGGTTCAGTTTGCACTACCCTCCCCCTGCTTAAAAAGAAAAAGACTGTAGTACATTTACACTCTGGTGTATCTCCTTGACTTTAAAGTGTACTAGAGGGGGTAAGAGGGACAAAGAACAAGTACAGCGAGCAGAGTGCTTGTCTTGCATGCAACTGACCTGGGTTGAAATCCCAGTACCCTACATGTACCTCCAGTACCCTAGAGTCCTTCCAGGAAAGAGCCCTGAACACAGATCCAGGAGTAAGCCACATGTGGCAAAAACTGATTTAAAGAAAAAATCCAGAGCTATAATACAACAGGTAGAGAGCACTTACTTCTTATGCAGCCAACCTGGGTTCAATTCCCAGCACCTCATATGGTCTCCCTGAGCATTGCTGGGTATGGCCCTAAAATTTAAAAAAACATATTAGACCCCAGAAAGGTGACATGTGTAGTGCATGTCCAAAGCCCCCAGATCGCCATGGGTGTGACCTGGAGGCCCCTGAGCTCTCCAGGGTTTGAGTATCTCGCCATCAGCCTTTGTTTAAAATGGGGCTGGGGAGAGAACACTGCAGGGAGGCACCTACTTACCTCCACCTCCAGCTCAGTCTCCTGACCAGCACCACATACAGTCCCCAAGCACCACCAGGTGTGTGTGGTCCCAAAATAAGAAAAATAGAATGTACTGAGTCGGTTCCAGCATTGAGCAGGTGCCTGGACCCTGGAAGCCGTTCATTCTCTTTTCTGCGGCACTTCTCTGGCTTTTGTTGGCCTTGCAGTGGGAGCCACTGGGCTCCTGGCTTCCAGTTGCTGTCTCAGCAGGTGGGTGTGCGACGCCCTGATGGTGCAGGCACGCTTCCTTATTGCGCTTTTGTCCCCTGCAGAGAAGACCCTGGATGGTGGCGCTGCCAGCAATAATGGAACTGATTCCTCTGTCCTAAGTGGTAGGTCCTTAGACCCAGGATGAGTGAGGACATCCAATGGGTGCAGTGCGAGGACGTCACTTGGGAGTTACAACTCCCTGAGGGCCGTACCTACCGGTTCTGTTGACTCACCCTTGCAAATGGTGGTTTTCCTGCCCGAGCTGTGTGTCCTTTGCTGGCCCCAGGATCCCATGGACTTCCCAGCTGGGGACACTGTGGCAGCTTCTGCCTGCTGGGCTGTCTCTTCTGTTCCTGCCGCCACAATCTGACCAGCCTGTTTCCCCTGCTTTGTCCCTGGTGGTGGTTCTTGCTACCTGGTGCCAACTCCCTGCCCTCCACCACCTCACCCCACAGGCCTTGATCCTGCGCTTTGTTCCAGCTTGCTTTGTGGTGCTCTCAGCAGCTGCACCATTCCTCCTCCTCGTCTAAGGACTGTGCATCAGGAGCCTGGGCCGAGTGGTTAAATGTACCTACCAGTAAGCACAGCCCGGCTAACCCAATGTCACTCTGGCTCACCTGGCAAGACCCCACCCCACCGAGGACAGTCTGGGGTCTGGTCCTTTGTCTGGCAGTCACTCATTCTGTGGTTGGCTGGCTTAGACTGCCAGCACGAGCTTGGCTGGGCCAGAAGTTCCAAGCCTATGTGTGATTTCCTCCTGCCTGGCCCTGCAGGGTGACTGGTTTCCATCTTGATCCTCCTGGAGAGTAAGTTGCCTCCTGAGACTGCCTTTCCCAGCACCTCTGGGGGTCCTGGGCTGAGCTGTGGTGGTGAGTCACAATCTAGCTCTCCTTCTCTGTACACTCGCAGCCATTGGGCAGCGGTGACTGAGCAGTGTTCCCTCATGCGCATGTCCCCCTTGGACCCTTACAGCATCCCTTACTTGACTGTCTTTTTTTTGTCTTTTAGTATCCATGAGGCAGGAAACAGAAGAATATCCCATCGATTTCAGCTATGAGGGTAAGAAGTTCCCCCTTTCCAGATAGGTGTTTGTTCATTGTGGGAAGTGGGGCTATATGTGACAGTGGCCATTCAGGGGCTTGTAGAGGGGGCCAGTGCCCCAGCCAGTGTGCCTTGGGTTCCCTAAGGATGAAGAGGGTCACCTGGGACTCCATAGAGATGCCAAGAGCAGAGCTGGCCTTGGGCCCTCCAGAATGGCACCGTCTTCCCAAGAGGGAGCAGAGGGTGGGTGGCTCACCAGGGTCCAGAGCAGGGAAGCGGCTCTTGGCTGACCCTTAGGAACATTCTAGCTCCTTCCCTGTCTCCTGGGCATTGCTGACTGGCGC
This sequence comes from Sorex palustris, assembly GCA_028565675.1. NCBI lineage: Eukaryota > Metazoa > Chordata > Mammalia > Eulipotyphla > Soricidae > Sorex > Sorex palustris. The sequence goes on along the minus strand of JAOXYA010487559.1, from coordinate 10,137 downwards.
TCATTGGGCTCTCTTGCTCCTAGAATACTGCGTCCCCAAGGCTGTCACTGGGCTCTGCCGCGCGGCTTTCACACGCTGGTACTATAACACTGAGACAAAATCCTGTGACATCTTCATCTATGGAGGTTGCCAGGGCAACAAGAATAACTATCTCTCCAAGGAGGAATGCATGCACTACTGCTCTGGTGAGGCGGGTGACAGCTGCCGTTTGGACCCTACTTCTTTTTGGTTCCCTAGTGGAGTAGGCCCTGGCTGTTGGGCAGATGTGTCTTTTGTCCCTCTTGGGGTGTCAAGGCCTCACAGCCTCAGAACGGTGCTCCAGAGAGATGGTACAGGAGGGGAGGTGGGGCACTTGTCTTCCATTCATGTGTAGTGGCTCCAGTCCTGGTTTGGATCCCCTGGCACCACATATGGGTTCCCTGAGCAGTGCCAGGGGACATTCATGATCACAGCCAGGAATAGCCCTGACTCTCCATGTGTGACCCCAAAACAAAAACAGCCTGGAGAGATAGTATAGTGGGCAGAGTGCTTGCATCGCACACAGCTAACCTGGCTTTAATCCCAAGCACCCCATTTGTGGTTCCCCGAGCCCCAGAGTACAGAGCCAGGGTTAGCCCTGAGCCACAGCTAGCTGTAAATCCCCCACTCCCCCCAACCAAAAAAAAAAAAAAATTAAAAGCCTCAGAAGGGCTGCATGGAGCCCCTGGAAAGAGCTTCCCCAAAGCCAGAGCTGAAAGGATCGTTGGGGTCAGCTCCAGGGTGCAGGGGCCTCTGCTGAGGCTGTGTTTTCTCGTGCAGGCAAACAGCTGAGCTTCTCGCTGCCCCGTGACGCCAAATGTGAGTGGCCTGCACCCTCCTCCCTACCTGCTGGCCTAGGCTCGGCATAGTGTGCGTGTGTGCTTGAGCGTACGTGTGTGTGTGTGCGCGCGCACGTGCTTGTGTGCCTGCCTGTGTGTCCCTGTGTGCGTGCACACTTTGTGCCTGTGTGTGTGCTTGTGTGTTTGCATGTGTGTGTGCGTGTGTGCATCACAGCCTCCTGTGTTCTGAGGCACTTGGACCTCTGGGAGGGTGGGTCTGTTCTGCCCCCAAGGGACTGGGTAGCTGGACCAAGTGGTGACTGGTCTCTCCCAGTGGGAGAATATGTGGCTGCAGCCCTGAGTCACGTTCCAGACTTGGGGGGACTGTGCTGCGCTGGGTGCAAGGTGTCCGGAAGAAGTTGGAGGGCCCTGCTGCTGTCCATAAGCAGTTGTGTTACTGGGAGGCTGGCAGTGCCAAGCCTGACGTCAGTGAGGGCCTGTTGGCTCCCAGGACCTGCCCCACTGGTTTGGTCTCTTTGGCCTTGTTTTCCTCTTGGAAGCCAAGCCCTGCATTCTCTGCTCTATACTGGAAGGCAGCAGAGCTGGGATCAGGCTGCCAGCTGGGGGTGGAGGGCAGGAGGGGCCACAAATGCTGCTGACCATTCGGGGCATGAGGTACACGGGATCCCCTCCCATCTCTGCCGCTGAGACTGACCCCTTCCCTGGTGGTGGCCATGCCCACAGCTGCCCCACCTCTCTCAGGCTGGTTGGGGTTTGTGGAGACCAGAACCCCCAAATTTATGCTTGCGTCCCCACCAGAGGGCCACAGGAACTCCTTTGCTGGCTGCCCCTGAGAGGTGGCAGAGAGGGGATCCTGCCTGAGCCCCAGGCGTCCCCCTCGCCTGCAGTCTCACGTCTTTGCCTCTTCCACAGTGGTGGTCCTGGCCGGGATCATCTTCTTGATCCTGGTACTCATGCTGGGCTGCTCCGTGATCTGCCTGATGAAGGTGGCGCGGAGCAACCACGAGCACCATCTGCAAACCATCTGGAGCTCCATGGACGACAAGGAGCACCTGGTGAAGAACTCATACGTCCTGTGACTGCCCTGTGGCCCAGCACCCCTGCCCCAGTCCTGCCATGAGCCAGGGAGGGAGGGCCCACTGTGCGCTTTAAATAGAGTGATTGTGCCCGGAGCTCCCGAGGGCTTAAGTCTGTGTTCTCTGGAAGGGATCGGGCTGCTGCCCAGGGTTCGGCATAAGGAGCCCAGATAATGGCGCGGGCACCCAGCCAGGCCGGAAGCGCCGCCCAGTCCTCTCTGTGCTCACGTGTGTTTCCTTAGCTTGTTGAATCCTAGTGCCTCCTTTACTGTCACAGTGCTGATGCTTCACTAGTTCCCTTTGTTTGATACTTGGGTTTTGGTTTTTGTTTTTCAGTAAGCAGAACAAAAGGTGTTTTTGTTTCTTGGGTGGTTTTTTTTTTTTTTTTTAGATTCTCAAAGAAAAAGAGTGAAATGTACGCAATTAATAAAAAAAGGGCCTTCCCTTTTAAAATGGTTATTAGCATCTGCCTCCTTTCTTTACGGACTGCCAGGTTATTTTTTTATTGGGGGGGCTGTGCTCAGGGGTGTGCCTGGCAGTGCATAGGGGACCATGCAGTGCCAGGGATCAGAGCCAGGGCTCTTTGGGCAAAGCTGGCACCCCATCCCTGAAGCCCTCTCCCTGGAGAGAGATGCTGGTTTCAACCCGATTTTGAGCTGTCCCGTTCTAGAAATACATTCCTAGTCAGCATGGAGTCTGTCACATCATCAATGAGGTCCATCGAGGTCATTCACCCCACAACCTGAACAGGCCTCACTGAGTCTGTAGTGAGTGATGATCTTTGCTCTCTCTCCAGTGCACAAGTTATCCCTCAGCACCACCATGCCCTCTTGGCCCTTGAGCACTAGTGGGATGTCCCTTGATTTCCCTGATAGTAGCTTCTAGCCACAGAATCACATCGAACCATCCAGCTTGGTTGGCTGAGTATTGCAGGGAGTGGATCCTGAGCCCCCTGGATACTGCTTGGGAACCAACATTAAATTAATTTTTAAAAATAGATTTCTGGGCTGGAGTGATAGTACAGAAGGTAGGGTGCATGCTTTGCATGCAACTGACCCAGGTTTGATCCCTGGCACCCCATATGGCTCTCCAAACCCACCAGGTAATCCCTGAACACAGTGTCAAGCTCAAGCCCTGAGCACCAGTGGGTGTGGCCCTCCCCAAATGTAGATTTCTGGCTACATCCCACGGAACTGATTTTTTTGTTGTTTGTTTCCTTTGGGGGCCACACTGGCAGTGTTCAAGATTTACTTCTTTCTGGCTCCTCATGGGACTCAGGGAACCTTATAGGGTGCAGGTGATGGAATTTGGGTTGACCACATACAAGGCAAGTACCCTAACCACTGTACTGTGTCTTCAGCCCCAAGCCCGGGCCCACCAGAGGGGTTTCAACTCACCCCTCCTCACTGAGGTGGGGCCCTGCCTGCCCACACCCTGCCCTGGTCCGTGTGCAAATGCTTGTTCCTCCACATCCAACCCTTGCAAATGGCACTTCTGGGGATGAGGAGAGTGCATGATGGAGAGAGTGGGGTCAGGGGTGCGCGTTCTGATCCTGGAGAGAGCAGTACCTCATCACCTGGGCAGTGGATGCCGGCCACTTCAGGAGGGGGCGCAGGGCCCATCATTGCTCTCCCTCCGAGATCCTTCACCGGCTGCTCAACAGTTGCAGCCTCTTGGTGGCTTCAGTACCCACTGGAGGGACTGGAGTCATAGAACAGCAGCCGAGGTATCTGCACACAGCTGACCCACGTTACATCCCTGGCCACTCCTACGATCCTCCATGCACCTCCGAGAGTAACTTCTGAGCACAGAGCCAGGAGTAAGCGCTGAGCTCCGCCTGGTGTGTCCTGAAAAATAAAATCCCCACTGGAACTTTCACCCCCGACCTGGTAGATGGGGGGGCCCCACCCTCAGGTGTCACTTCACATAGGCATGGCATGGCCTGGTTCTAGTCTGGTTGGCATACTCACAACTGACGCCCGCGCTACCCTGAGCTATGCCAGTGTGGCAACTGAGGCTGTAGTTTGTCCATGGCACAGCCCACTGACCCACAAACCAACGCAGTGGCCACCTCCTGAGCTGTTGTCCTTTGCCACACCATGGTGGATGGTGGGAGAGAATAAGCCATCGTCAGTCTCCCTCCTTAATTTGGATGGATTCTGGCAGAGGCACCACCTGAAGGCAGCTGGCAGGATGACCTTCGACCTGTGCTGGCCAGCTGCAGTCAGCCTGGTGTGTGTGTCCCGCTGCATCAGGTCCCAGGCTGCTGACCGGGCTGTCTCATAGCTGGATTCCTCCTGGTAGTGAAATGCCGGAACCCTGGTTCCATCCCCAACACTGCCTGATCTCCCGCACACTGTGGGGAAAACCCCGAACACTGACAAGTTTGAAGAAATAAATGCATGAGGCAAGTGGGAATGAAGTGGACCAGCTTGTTAGATTATTAGTTCAGTGTGTTTGAATGTTGTCACGTGAAAATTCACCAGCAGTCAAGTGGGCTGGATTGCTGGGGCAGAACGCCCCCGGTCTCCTGCTGCATGAGGAATGCCATGAGAGAGCAATGCGGCAGCACATCAGCCTCTGCCCGGCAGGATGGCCCCCATAAGGAGTTTGCAGAAGAATTTGTTACTCTGTCAGGTCCTTCCCCAGTGTTGGGACCGATCACAGGCCGATCTTGGGGCATGAGTGCAGTGCTCCCCCAGGGAGAAGAGCAGGCTTTCCTGCTGCTATAGAAGTGGCAGCTGCCCCGCTCCCTGCAGCCCTGGGGTTCAGTGTCCATCTGGCCCCACACAGGAAAGCCAATCCCTGCTGGAGGAGTGATTTTTGCCTCCCACCTGGAGTGAGTATAAAAGCCTGTGTGCGTGTGCATGCGCACCTGTGCAGTGCCAGGGAGCAAACTCGACCTCACCCAAGCATGGCAAGCTCTAACTACACCAGAGACCCCACCACTGCCTCTACCCCCTGGAGTTGAGGTCTGCCAAACTATTGAGAAGAGGCTAATTTATTAGCTTCTAGAGAGTGAAAGGTCATCTGGGTAGAGGCTGAGTTCCGGTCACCCCAACCGGTTTGTCAGCCCCGGGGCACTTCCCAGTGTGTCCAGGGCAGTGCTTTTGTCTGGGAAAGGGAAACCCTGTCCGATGTTCTGACCTCCCATCTCCTGCTGTGTGGTTGAGATCAAAGAAAGCTTTCCAGAACAGGGACTTTAGTATCTCATAAGCCAGGGGCTTTTGATAAGAAGCTGCAGGGGAGAGAGGGCACCAGGGCTGCAGTGCTGCAGTGGCTGCTTTTGCAGTGGGCATGGCCATCCTGGTTCCAGCCCCCTCCCTCCCCAACAATCCCCACCTTGCAGCCCCACCATCTTGATTTCCCAGACCACCAGGTCAGCTCCCCGAAAGCTGCTAAGTGGCAGTGTTGGACCCCAACTGTGCCTGAAGTCCACCCTCTGGGGGACTGTAGGTGAAAGGCCAGAAAGGGCAAGTTGGATCGGGGGCAGTGGGCAGCATGGACACTACTGGGAGAGGTTGGAAACACAGTTGTCCAGGAGTGACCGTTGCTTGTACCTGAGGACTGAGTCACACAGCTGAACTGAGGAGGACTGCATGGGAGGCCAATCTTCCTGTGCCAGCCAGGCACCAAGGCAGCTCAGTCCCACTTGTACCCACTCTGCGTGGGGCACGGCTGGGGCAGACAGACCACTACCCCTGCTCCTGGTGGCCAGGGTATTGGCCAGGGGCAAACGTCCAGAGATCAGTGAGCATGGCCGCGTGCTCGGTCTAGCACCTGCATTTGCACCTGTTGGACGCCTCGCCTCCCTGCTCTCATCTGCTTCCTGTAAACCTGGACCGGGCAGGGGCTAAGCCAGGTCCTTGAGCCGACAGGCCCAAATGCCCCTCATCCAATCGTCCCCTTTCCACTCCCCCCTCCCCCTTTTGGGCCAAACCCAGCAATGCTCAGGGCTTACTCCTGGCTCTAGGCTCTGTGAGCTCCAGCTCCTTGCTTCAGTGGCAGAGCTCCAGGTTTCGGTGGGAACATGGGTTCCCAGGTTCCTCGCAGCCACTCTGGGCCTTATGTCTGAATCCTGGCTCAAGGGACTGAACCACTGACGATCCTTAGAAGGAAGTGTGTGGGAGCTGGAGCTATGGTATAACGGGTCTAGGGTGTTTGCCTTGCAACAACCTAACCTGGGTTGGATCCCTGGCACCCCATATGGACCTGAATACTGCCAGGAGTAATCCCTTGAGCACCACCACATGAGACCCCAAAACAAAAAAGGAAGTGTATGGCCAGAGGTAGCTCTGCAGGCAGGACACCTGACATACGACACCCAACAGGCATAGCCAAGTGTGTCTAAACAGGAAGAAAGGAAGCCATGTGTCTGGGAGGGCCACAGCCCGCTCCCCAGGACAGCACCCTGGAGGGACAGTGGAGCAAGGAGGTGGAAACAGGATCATGGGCCTGGAGGCTACCCTCCCCCACTTCCCTCCCATCCCCTCCCTCCCTCCCAAGGCTCGCCCTCTCCTCACCACCTCTTACTCTCTCCATCTCTGCTTCCATATTGGAAAATGTGTTGGTCTGGAAAAGATAATGCCTCCCTTACAAGGAACTGAGGGGAGCCAGGCTGTGTCCCCATACCCCTCCACAGACGTAGCTGCCTGACTGCCGCCACCCCCCAGCCCTGCCCCTGCCCCTCAAAACCACATGGCTTTTACCAAGGGCATCTGGTGCAGTTTCAGGAGGAACCGTGCTGTTCAGGAGGAAATCAGAACTAACTTCTTCCCCCTTCCCGTTCTGGGTCTAAGGGCCAAGGTGCATGCACCCACTTCCACGTGGCTGCAGTGCCAGTCACACACCAGTGAGGCCCAAGGGTTGGACTCTTGACCTCACTGTTGCCACATCCAGCCTCCCCTCCCAGCTGTCATCTGCTTCCTCTAAGCCAGGGCAGGGCAGGGGCTAAGCGAGGTCCCCACATTGACAGATGCCAATGCGATCCTTCCCCCCCCCCCCCCACCTTGCTGCAATTTCCCCTTCTTCAGCACCAGAGTCATAGGTTTCAGCAGGAATACAGTTCCCAGACCCCTGTACATCAGTGGACCTGAGCTACTAAAGGTCCTTAAGAGAAAGCATGTGGTGCCAGATAGTACACTGGGTAGGGCATTTGCCTTGCACACGGCCGACCCGGGTTCAATCCCCAGTATCCCATATAATCTAAGCAACACCAGGAGTAATTCCTGAACATCACCGGACATGACCCAAAAAGCAAAAAACAGGAAGCATGTGACCAGAGCTAGTCCTACAGCAGACTGCATGCACTCACAGGTGCTTGTGCTCAGCTCATTAAGCTCTGCCCCACCAAAATAAAAATATTTGGGGAGGTGCACAGCCTGTGGTGCTCAGAGTTTAATCCTGGCTCTTATCAGGGATCATTTCTGGTGGGACACATAACCAGGTGCTGGGGATTGAACCTGGATTGGCACCGTGCGTGGAAAGTATTATCTCTCCGACCCCCCAAACCTAACACTTCAGAACATGTACTTGCCTCATGCTAGGCAGGCTCTCCTGATGAGGTAAGTTTTCAATTTCACAGAGGAGGAAAGGGGGCTGCACTGGACCCACTTACTTGTTCAGAGCTGGGGAGGTGGAGGGAGGTGTGTTTTGTAAGTGGACAGAGCCAGTATGGTCACTCTCTCTAACCTGCACTCTTGTCCAGCACTGGGTCAGGGGCCCTCAATAAGGGAACTCCGGCTCAATCACCCCGCCCTGGGAAACTCACCCTGTGAATGATTGATTGGGAGGTGGGGGGACAAACCTGGGTGCAGGCTCGCTCTGGGCAGGCGTCCCTATGGCTCCCCGCACCCCCAGCCCCTCACCTCCTGCCTTTCTGCTGCCCTACAGGCTCACTCCAGCTGGGCTCTGCTCTGCTGCCACTCTGCCAACAACATTCTTGTGTGTGTGGTTTTTGTTTTGGGGCCACACCTGATTGCTCAGGACTGAACACTGGTTGCCCAGTGCTTTACTCACTACAGTAAGGCAAGTGCTTTCCTTACTATTCTCTTCTGCCCCCCCCCGCGCCTTTTTGAGTCTCCCCCAGAAGGCTTGGCCTTGGATTGGAGCTCACCGCCAGGCATGCAAGTTAGTTCTGGCCTCTGTGTCATATGGGCTCCTCAATTTTTACGACTATTGGTCCCTGGGTTTTGATTTTTTCATTTGCGAAACAGTAATTTGCAGTGTCTATTGGAGGTAATGCAGGAGCGCTGACGTTGCACGCTGCGTACCACAGTTCATCCAGGGCACCACCAGAGGTCACGCTTGAGCACCATTGGGTGTGAGATTCCGCCCTTTACCCTTGGAAACAACAAAAATCCAGTAACAGCCATCCCATTCTAGAATGGTCTGCATCCCAACCAGAGTATTTCATTCCTTTCTTTCGCTTTATGGAGTCCCCTCTTCTGTCATATCCTAAATAAAACTTTTACTTTCCGCCCAGAGAGATTGCTCAACATGCAAAGTTCCACTTCAACCCCCAACCCTGCAAGTCCCTAAGGACAGACCTCCCAGTCCACCCCTGAGAACCACAGGGTGTGACCCCAAAAGGGAATGAAAAGACAAAGGTCTTTTGCGTTTTAAAAAGTAACGATGTTAACAATGTAACAGGAATGGTGACAATATTAACTAATAGGAATAGTGACTATATTAACACGAGAGTAGGAATAGTAACAATGCCTACTTTTCGTTTGAACAACTCCGTTTCACAAACGCTCATTCTGAGCCAGCCAATCCTAGGAAACGAATTCCTATAGCCTGTCCCTTCACCACACGCGAAGCTGTCATAGGTGAAAAACGGAGGCGGTTGCAGGTGGACCAGCCGCGTCCACCAAGTCAGCAGCACTAAGAGTTACATCTGAGCTTGGGTCCTCGGCCCCGCGGTCCCGGACGCTGCCCCTGATCCAGCCTGCAATGCGAGTTAACACTGCGAACCTGGACTGGGGGACATCAGGGCACAAGGGCACCGCCTAATTTCTTTCAAGGTGGGCGCCTGGCGGGCTGGAGCGATACAGCGGGTAGGGCGTTTGCCTAGCACGAGGCCGACCCGGGTTCGATCCCCAGCATCCCATATGGTCCCCTGAGCACCGCCAGGAGTGATCCCTGAGTACAGAGCCAGGAGGAACCCCTGTGCATCGCCAGGTGTGACCCAAAAAAGCAAAAAAAAAAAAGTGGGAGCCTGGCCCTTTGAGTTGCGGGCGGGAGGGCTAACGACAGCCCTCGCCCCTCCCCAGAAGTCTGCAGCGGCCGGGACCCCCCCACGCCCAGCCCCTCACTTCCCAGGGAGCAGCGCCGGGCGCGGCGGTGACTCACAGCCCAAGACTCTGGGCTGGGGCAGGTGCGCCCGGCGCCAGGAGCAGCTCCGCCCCGCTCCCTGCGACCTGCGACCCGCGACCCTCGGACTGCGCTCACGCCTGCTCCCACTGCCATGGAGTTGGACCTGGCGGCAGGTAAGCTCCGAGGACGGGAGGGTTGAGGTGCGCGGTCAGACACGAGACCGGGCAGCTCTCCGTGGGCACTGCTGCGCAGGTACCCACCCGACCTCTCTCCGCAGCCCTGGAGCCCCATCCCAAGAAGCCTCAGGGGGCCGGAGGCCCGGGCGCCCCCAAGCATGGGCCCCCCAAAGCTCAGGTTAGTCACTGGGAAGTGGAGGGCGGAGAGGTGGGGTTGCATTTCGTGGGGGCCGCGAAGGGCCAGGCCTCACTGTCTCCGTCCAACCAGCACGGCCACGGCCACGGCCACGGCAGCTCCGACTCCAGCAGCAGCAGCAGCAGCAGCAGCAGCAGCAGCTCCAGTGACTCGGAGAAGGAGACGAAGGTACGTGTCCCCGCGCCGCCGGGCGGGGCCCCTCGGAACCCGGGCGCACACTCACTGGGCTCCTCCCCCTCTCCCCCGTCCCAGGCTGCCGCCGGCTCGCAGCACGCCCAGAAACCCAAAGTGAAAAAGAAGAAGGAGAAGAAGGGAAAGGAAAAGCGGGCCCCCCACTGACCGGGCTCTGGCGGGGCTCATTAAATAAACCCTCGCCTTCGCCCTCCCTCGGGCCCGACCGTCCCGAGCTCCAGCGGTGGGGAGGCCCTTCCCGGTCCCCGGCCGCCCCCTGCTGGCCGCCCCGCGCTGCCGCCGCCGCCGCCGCCGCCGCCGCCAAGGAGAGGCCGCCTGGGCCGAGCGCTTCAACGTTTATTGTGTTTCTAGAGCTGGGGCCG
>JAOXYA010487536.1:0-15663 GCA_028565675.1 Sorex palustris | reverse complement strand
ACAATAAGCCAAATATTTTGCTTTAGAGACAAATCTATTAGGATTTGTTCACTAAATTAAGAACTTTTGTTTCACTATTGTGTTCAGGATTTTTCAGATGCAGTACCTTCAAATGAGTGTAAATCTGATGAAAAGTGTTTTTCTTCAGAAGATTCTGTCAGTAAGAATAAACCAGGTAAGAAAAAGTACCTCAATGAGTTTATTTACTTGTAATAATAGTTCATTATGCTTGTCAGTGGGAAATACTATGCAGTAGTATTTGGAGCCAGAGTTCCAACATTGTGTGCCTCTTAGTTTGTCCCTGCAGTGCATTTATTTACAGATCTAGTGAAGTAAGATAGATTTTACTGAACAAAGCTTGCTTATTACCATGGAGAAGGAAAGGAAATACGTGTTCAAGAGAACATGAGCCGCTAGAATGATAGGACCACAGGCAGCATGCTTGCCTTAAACACAGAGCCTGGAGTCAGCCCTTGTTATTAACCTTTAAAAGCTGTGACCCGGGCAGGAGGGAGTGCACACAAAAGCTGAACTGCATGCTTTGCATGTAGGAGGCCCCAGTATGATCCCAATCACCAAGCCAGGACACAGCCAGGTGTGGCTCTAAACAAAACAGAAAATAATTGAAAGAGAATTTTAGAAAACTCCTGTGACTTAAGAAGTTTTTCATTTATTTCACAATATAAATCATTGTTCCTGTTTCTCTCCCTAGTTTCTTCTGAGCCCACTGTCTACCCGATCTTCGGCATGTCCTCAACCCATCCAAAAAGGTAGGGTTGCTTTCGCTTTCATATTCGATTCACTTAAGGAGGGGTCCCCCATCTTTTTCTTGATATGCTATTTAATGTGTAGCACTTTTTTCCTTCCCCATAAGAGAATTTTGAGAATACAAGGTGAAATCAGACACTCTCAGAGAAGCTTCTTAAGAACTTGAGAAAAGAGAAGGATCCTCCCAAGCTCAAGTCATAGTACTTGGCCCAAAATAAGAATTGGATATAAGTTGAATTCTAATTATTCAATGGCTGATTGAATCCATCATATCCATTACATCACTTAATCATTGTAACAACCTAGATGGTAGATACTATTATTAAACTCTTTTCCAGGCTGGAGAGCTAGTGGATAGGGTGCTTGCCTTGCTTGTGGCTGACATGGGTTTGATTCCCAGCAAGGTATACCGACCCAAAACCCTGCCTGAAGTGATCCTTGAGCTGGGTGTGGCCCCAAAACAACCAAAGACAAAGCCCTCCATTTTCTGCTGAGGTAGCTATACTTAAGACAACTAGACTCTTGTTGTTTGAATGTAAATGCCTTAGGCTACTTTGCCTTCCCCAGTTGATAGTCATTGATTGTTTGCATTCTCAGGCATGCAAATTTGTTAGCTCTGTTCTGCTGCGTGCAGGTGAAAGTTGACTCATAATCTGCTGGTGGCTGAAGTCCTGTGTATCTGTAATATTCGTGATTAGAATCCACCTATTTGCTGCAATATAACACATGCTAAATTTGATAAAGCCAAAAAATTCATTTAATATCGATCCCAATTCATGAAGACATCCTGAATGTATGCATCCTTGGACTCAGTCAGGAGATAGGATTTGTCTCACTTCTGCTTTTCTGTGCTAGACCTTGTCCCATGAGTAAATCACTGGCCCTCTGCTTTCTCCTTGTTCTTATCCCTCTTCATCAAGTTGGATTGTTTTGGGATTTGGGGGTTAGACCCAGCTGTGCTCAGGAGTTATTCCTGTCTTTGCTCAGGAGTGATCTGGCAATGTTCTGGGGACCACATGGGGTGTCAGGGATGAAACAAGGGCCAGCTGCATTGCAAGAAAAATAAATGCCTTCCCTCCTCCACTCTTTTCAGCCCATTAAATTATCTTTCTAAAAAGCATTAAAAATTGACATGTGTTCTGTAAATGTTATATGTTCTCGTAATTCCTCATACTTATATTTGTTCACTTTCTATTTCAAGACCAATAGTTGAAGAACAATCTGTGGGATCCATATCTACTAACATCTTGAAACAGATCAGTACCCAGAAAAGTACTAATAACAAAGATACGAGTAAAGAAGTGAAGGACCAGCTCATAATTGTGAGTTATCTTAAAACACAGCTCCTTCTACCTGTGACTCACCTATAGACAAGAAGTCACACTATTGTCTTAGCATGGTTACATGGGTTCAAGATACCTGATTGTTTAAATGCTGGTTTTGTTGTAATGGTAGCACTTTTTTTCTTTCTTTCTTTTTTGGGTCGCACGCAGCCAGTGCTCAGGGGACCATATGGGATGCCAGGGATCTACCCCAGGTCAGCCACATGCAAGAAAAGTGCCTTACCCACTGTACTATCACTCCGGCCCCAGTGGCAGTATTTTAAAATCCCTCAAATAGACAGTGAACTGACAATTTTCACAGTACTAGTAGGTAGGATGCTGATAATGGCTTGTGTGTGTGTCCTGCAAGGCTATAATTGAATGCTTTCCTGAAAATGCTCACCTTCCCATGTATTTGACTATTCGAGGCCTGGTCTGTTCAGAGCAATAACTTATGAAATAAAATAGGAGTTAGTAGCCATATCGTTGAATATTCCTGGCTCTCTATATTTATGAACATATCTGTGCTTTGGCTGAAACTTGGATTCAATATTACATGCTTTAATTATGCCTTGGGGGCAGAGAGGTTTACTATTCCTAACCACTTTTGGAAAAAAATACAATGCAATGAGTTTATTATAGTGACCAGATTTTTATTTAGTTTTTGCTTGTGCCATCACAGAAACAAGGGGAAAGTTCAAATTCAAAAGTGCTTATATAAGCTTAATGCACTCTCTGGAGTGTTCAGAAGGCTTTCTTTGTCCCTGCTACAGGACGCAGGCCAGAAACATTTCGGGACCACCGTGTGTAAGGCTTGTGGCATGATCTATACAGCGTCCAATCCCGAAGACGAGCTGCAGCATGCTCAGTACCACCACAGGTTCCTGGATGGAGTCAAGTTTACAGTGAGTCAAAGATGATCTTCTGGCCTGGGGAATGGCTAGGAGCCAGGGAAGTATGTGCTTTGCATGTGCTGAGACCCAAATTCAAACCCACTGCTATATGTGACCCCCCAAAATAAATAAGGCAAAAAAGCTGTGTCAAATTTGTAGTTATATAAATACTTTCTGTATTTTTATAACTAAAATGACACACCTGGCTGTGCTCAGAGCTTATTCCTGGTTCTGTGCTCAGGAGTCATTCCTGGCAGGAGCTTGGGAACCCTATGGGGTGCCGGGGATGAAACCCAGATTAGCTGTACCCCCCTGTTGTCCTTTCTCTTCGACAGCATAGCACTGGTATGGGAAACAAAGGATGTGGAGCAGTGTCCACTCGACTCACAAGCCCCCTAACACCAGTGGGTGTGGTCCCTAAATAACCAAACAAAAATTCCCATTACTAAGTGTGGGGCAGATGGAGAACCCTGCAAAGTAGAGCATATGCCTTGCATGCGGCTCTCCCTGTTCAATTCCCAGCACTGAACATGGTTTCCTGAGCACTGCCAGGTATAGCTTAAACCATACTTCCGCCAAAAAAAGAGAAGAAGAAAGGATAAAAAGAAGCTCCGGCAAAACAGATTATGCCCCCAATCCCTGCCCCCTTGTCTTATGAGCGAACCAAACACAGTGGGAGCAGAATGGCCCCGGCAAAGTTCTGGTTCCCTCTGTAGGTTCCTCACAGCCCAGTGCAGGGGACGAGTGGGTGAAGGTAACCATTGGGTGGGGGGTGGGGGAGGCACTCTGCTCTGAAAAGTCCTGGAGTCTCCTTTGAGGCAGTGGAAATGTGCTGATGTGGTCTGAGCGGATCTGCTGCGAGAAGGTGTCTCTCCAGCCCAGTGGGCTGTGCTGAGGTGCCCCATCGTTCACTCGTCCTCATCCCACGAAGGCCTTTCTCACTGCCTCCTCCTGCAGGGAGGCAGCCTTGTGACGGGGTGAGGGCTGCGACACCCTGTTCCCTTCCTACAGTCCTTCAACTGGATTTTCTCCCCGTGGCCTCATTGGTCAGCTATGCAGTGGCTTTCTTTTTTGCTCCTTTCAAGTGAAAAGCCGTGACTGTTTTTTCCTCTGGCAGGGCTGGAAGAGGGAACGCGTCGTGGCTGAGTTTTGGGACGGGAAGATAGTTCTGGTGCTCCCACGTGACCCAAGTTATGCCCTTAGAAAGGTGAGTCATATTAGCTCAGAGACCCTCCTCTGCTCCGAGTGCCCCACAGTTACCCACTGGGAACTTAGAGCAGAGTTTCAGAGCCTGGGGCTCAGCCACACACAGGTGCAGCACCCCACCCCACCACCAAAATACAATTTTTCAAGTAGTTGATCCACAACTAGAGGGCCTGACCGGAGCACGGGCTGACCCTGAAAGAAAGCAGGCAAGGCTCTGTAGCTGGCTTATTTTCATCTTCCAGCTCGTGAACGCTAAGTTAGGTATCTTTCCAGCTGGGAGATGGGTGACCCTGAGTTGTTTGTTTTTGATCAAGTGTGAAGAGGGATGGGTGATGACTTGGGGTTGGAGCACATGCTTTTGTACGCAGGAGCCTTGGGGTTTATCTCTGGCACCACTGGCTGAGCCCCAAACACAGTTGCTGGTTTGCCCTGGGGCAGTAGGGCAGCTCCATAGCCAGTGGCTGTGCTTTCCCTGCTGCCGCTCAGACTGACTCTTCCTCACCCACTTTCTCTGTGAACCCCATCTGCTGTTGGACCACATGCGGCAGTGCTCAGGGCTCCCTTACTCCTGGCTCTGCACTCAAGAATCACTCCTGGCAGTGCTATGGGGACCATATGGAATACCAAGGGTCAAACCTGGGTGGACCATGGCCACCCTACCTGCTGTCCTATTGTTCCGGCCTTTGTTAAGCTTTTTAAAACAAGTTTACTACCTTTGTTTTTTGACCTTCACTAGGTAGAAGACGTTCAAGAACTTGTTGATAGTGAACTAGGCTTCCATCAAGTTGTTCCCAGACAACCAAACAAAACCAAAACCCTCCTCTACGTCTCAGATGAGAAGAAAGTGGTCGGGTGTTTGATCGCGGAGCCCATCACGCAGGTCTGGTTTGGCTCAGGGTCTAGTTAATTAGCAAGGAAAGGTTCCTGTAAGACTCTACTTACAGGACAGCATCCAAGTAATGACACTGAAAGAATAGAGATTCAGGCCTATGGATTGGTGGGAGGAAAGATGGGGGCAAGCTAAGAGACAGCATAGGAGGGCTGTGGTCACGCTGTAGCCCTCAAGTTAGACTGTGGTTGTGTCATGGATCCTCATAGAGCTAGACTCTGCTTCTGGGGCTGGAACTACAGTCACAGGGAAGATGCTTGCAGGACACCAGGGTTCGCTCTATCTTCCAATCCCCTTGTGAATGTTAAGTACCAAACACATTTCATTGTTGGAATGCAAGTCATTTTTAGTGTTACCAGATTTGGTTTTGCTAATTTTTTTTTCCTGTGGGAGGGGGCACATTCAGCTGTGCTCAAGGCTTACTCCTGGTGGGCTTGGGGGACCATATGGGGTGCTGCATATAGAACCCAGGTTGACCACATGCAAGGCAAGCATCCTACCTACTGTATTTGCTCTGGCCTCCAGGAATCATTTCTCCTATTTTTGGTTTTATCCCGTACTGCTGGTGCTCTTACCATGCAGTGGTTTTTTAAAAAATATATGGGAACTCACCTCTTACTCCACTGTAACTACTTCTGTGTGTCATTGCAGGCCTTCCGTGTCCTGTCTGAACCCACGAGCTCAGGCTCTCAAGACTGTCAGAGGGCTTGGCAGTGTTCTGATGTACCAGAACCTGCAGTCTGTGGCATAAGCAGAATTTGGGTCTTCAGACTGCAGAGAAGAAAGCGCATTGCAAGGCGGCTGGTAGATACTCTCAGGTAAGAAATGAAATAGAATAAAAATATTCTTAACACATACCAGTGCTTCTGGAACTCTCCAGGCTCATAATCCATAATTGTTCTCTATGTAGTTTTATATATATATAAACAGATATAATAAATTCTATCAAAAGACTAAGGCCAAGGCAAATGTTGACACTAAAAATGTCATTAGCGAGGAATGCTAGTCAGGAGATTTTTTTAATTTAGGATATTGAGGTTTCATAATTAGATTGCTTAAAATAAATTGTGCTAGTCACAAATGTGGCTGGCCTGGCAATAGAGCATTAGCTTCTCAAATCGGAGACTGGGGTTCAATCCCTAGCACCGCCCCCCCAAAAATGGGGAGGTGCTGGAGAGCTGGTCACATGCTTTGATGCAGCAGGCCAGTCTGATCCCCATTAACTACAAGGTCCCTCAGCCCTGCCTGAGCAACTCCCAAGCACAGAGCCAGGAATAGCCTCTGAGCTATGTATGGTCCCAAAACAAAAGTAAAATAAATTATGCTAAAGTCCAATCGGAATTTTAGGTTGATTTCATGGTTCACTTGTCTTATCTCTTTTTCAGGAATTGTTTCACGTTCGGCTGTTTTCTCAGCACTAATGAAATAGCATTTTCTGACCCGACACAAGATGGGAAATTATTTGCAACCAAGTACTGCAACACCCCTAATTTCCTTGTGTATAATTTTAATAATTAAAGCAATTTCCACTGGTGGACTGGGGATGTGACTCCAAGGCAGAACCCTTTGCTTACAAATGTGCAAAGTCCTGGGTTTAATCCCCAGCATTGCAAGGGGAAAAATAAGTCGATTTCCACTAGTAAACAAGTTACTGGGCAGTTGAGCTCAAATACCCCCTTAGAGACATGGTATGCAAAAGTAGTGAGACAAATATAGCAGAAAGGGTGTTTGCCTTGCATGCAACCAACACAGATTTGACTGTTGGCACCACATACAATCTCAAACCCCACAAGGAGTGATCTTGGAAGACAGAGCCAGGAGTAAGCCCTGACCATTGCCAAGTGGCCCCAAAACTAGAAAGGAGCACATTCGCTACATGCAAGAGGCCAAGGTTCAATCACCGGCACTGCCCATGGTCCCCCAAACACCACTGGTGTGGCTCCAAAACAATATGTATATGCCAACGTACTTTTGTTTTGTTCCTTATTGTATTGAAAAGTTGAAATATTGTTAAATTATTTGAGGTTTCAGAAGATGGACAGATCTTAGATAATTGCATGCAAGACTACAGCCCTCTTACACCGTTAACTATGAAACTAGCTCTAACTGGAAAACTAACTTGCTACTTATTTAAGGAGAGTGACAAAGCAAGGCAATATTCCATAGAAATATCACTTATCTTTTATAAGCACACTTTGGGTTAAGGTTATGTACAGAAGCAAACAAAATTTAGACCCAGGTAAATATGTTCCATGCCCAGTTTTCCAAGAAAATTCACGGGGACTGGCGAGAACGCAACAGGCTGGAGTGTAGTTGGCAGGCAGGAGGCCCATATTCAGCCCCTGGCACTGTAAGGTCCCCTGAGCATTACCTGGTGTGGTCCTCTCAAAGAAGAGAAAGAAAAATGGTGGCGTCTATTGGTAAAAATTCTTTATAGATAATTTGCAATAATTCAGCTTGGTTACATTTAGAAACTTGAATTTATAAAGGAGGGCAAGGAATGAGCTTAATGTTTAAATCTTTATTTAAAAAAAAATAATCAAGCCTTCCTGTTCACCAGATTTAATTAAAATTCAGCAAAATGTGCCAGGGAGATGACTCAAGGGCTAGAGCACATGCTTGGCATGCTGGAGGTCCCAGTTCCATCCCCAGCACCACACGGTCCCCTGAGAATCACTGGGCAAATAACAAAAATCTTGCTTATTCTGAAACATCTGGCAAAGTGCTGACGGCATGTATAGTCACAGAACTAAAGTTAGTAGACAAGTACATCTAGGCTGGTGGGGGTCAGAAGGAAATGACATTATGTAAATACACCCACAAGTGCACACATTTTTTTAGTGTGATTTAAGGTACCTTGAAAAAATTGTTAAAATTGTTAAGATTGTTTTGATTGGACCCATTGAACTGCTTTCTGGGAAACAGTCCCTGGTTGAAACCATTAAGCCTAGTCATCTGCATTCTTTGATTTGCCTGTGATTTAATGTGGTCCTGTGTTTAAAAACTGGTTCCAAAAAGAATGTAGAAGTGTTAAAATGTAATTATGCAGACATTTTAATGCTATTTTCTGCACTGCTGATTTTAAATACCTTAAATGTTTTATTTAAGAAATATTTTATGTGTTCAATGCTTTTATGATGGATTAAAATTCTATGTTTATTTTCTTAGAGTTGAATGTTGCTTTGGGCCCTGGGGCTGGTTGAAGCCTTAAAGGGGGCTTCTCTTGGGTTACATGGATGTGAGCTCCATTGGTCTTCAGTGCTAGAAATCTGGGGAACTAGTCTTAGCAGGTGAGTTCAAACCTCTCATGAGGTTGACCTGGTAGGAGTTTGGGATTTATAGCTGAAATCATGTCAGCCTCTCCTTCCTGCTTTTATGTGGAATTTTCCTCATTTCCCCTAATATGTAGGAGTTCAACTATTTTAAAATTTTTAGTTGCAATTATTCCACATGTACATTTGGTAGCTGTCGTGTCTGTGGGAGGGTGTGGGTTCAGCATGTTCCTACCTTGCATCTTCAACCTGAACCTTGATTTTTTTTTGTCTGGGGGTATATGTGCTGGGCTACACCCAGTGGTACTTGTGGCCCTCCAGGGTTGCACCATGATCCCCAGACCATTCAGTATCTCGGATGGAACTCAAGTTCAATCCCATGAAGACAAGTGCCTTACTCTGAAGGTCAGCTCTGGCCCTGGAGACTTTGCTGTATACTGCTTTCTGGATTTGGGTTGATTGCCCACGTGCCTAAGCACTCGGAGGTTGTGCATCTTCATTTGGTCGGGGGTCATTCAGCTGTGGTTGGGGTAAGCTGCAGAGCTGGGATCAAATCCAGGCCACCTGCACATGCATAACAAGCCCACTAACTGGTCCCTGGAGCTGTGTTTCTAGTCATGACGGGGTTTGCCTTCCACACAGATGACTTGTATTTGACCTCTGGCACTACATATGATTCCTAAGCACAGAGCCATGAATAAGCCTGAGCATCCAACCCCTTCCCGCCGACATTCTATTAAGTCTGGGCATCCCCATTCCATTCACAAGCACGATTCAGAACCACCCAGGTTGTGACAATGGGCACCACTGATGCAAACTGCCCTCATTTTATACGTTAACTACAAAGTTAGGGAAGAGAGAAACCTATGCATTCGCTCAAAATGTGTGACAACTGTGTCAAAGAGAATATAAAGAAAAAATGCGTAAACACCTCCAATAACTATCCTTTATTCGGGGCCATCCTATTAGTTTCATTATTTTTACACTTTGGGCTGGAGCGATAGCACAGCCGTAGGGCGTTTGCCTTGCACGCAGCCAATATGGCCAACCCGAGTTTGATTCCTCTGCCCCTCTCGGAGAGCTTGGCAAGCTACTGAGAGTATCTCGCCCGCACGGCAAAGCCTGGCAAGCTCCCCGTGGCGCATTCAATATGCCAAACACAGTAACAAGTGTCACAATGGAGACGTTACTGGGCCCGCTCGAGCAAATCGATTTTTACACTTTATTATTTTATTGTGAAAGACTTAAGATACAGATTAGTATATTAAAAAGAAAAAGCCATTCTCAGTACAGAAAATAGATTTGAGCCACAGTCTTCGCTCCCCTTCTAGTGACCGTATTTAAGTAGGGCAGCTGAGAAGGTCCAGCAGAGGTTTATGTCTCAGGCTGATTTCAACAGCCATTAAAATACAGAATCTTCAAGATCATTAATAAATGACCAATCCAAATAAACATCAGTTTATAACATAATTAGTTTTCAGTTTAATGAAGAAGTTAAAATACTTGAGTACTATTTCTTAAACTTTACAGGAAACCCCGCTACACCTGAAAGCTTTAAAAAAACAGAAAAACCTTGACATGAGAAGTAACTACTCAAACATTAACGAGGTGCCAAGGTCCTAGAGCTACTGCACCTTGATACACTCCAGCTGCTCATGCTGCTGGTGACAGGCGAGCCTCACAGCACATCTGTGTCCAGCACATCCACGATCTGGGCAGCAGAAGGCCGGTCCCGGGGCTCCTCATTTGTGCATACAGAGAAGAGTTCAATGACTTTCTGGTACGAGCCGTCGAGTTCATCCATATTGACCGGGGGTCGTGTTCCCAGAGCCGCGTAATAAGCTTCATCGTCAAAGTCGCTCTCGTTGAAGGTTGCATCTGCTCAGGGAGGAATAGGACATGGAGGGTCTTCCCTAACACGGTCAGAGAGGCTGAAACGCCCACCCAGACCCACAACTCACGCTCCAGGGCATGGCCTGCGAGTGTACGCAGGGGTTCTCCACCTCTGCCCCCACAATCACTACTTGCTGACTGCTCACGTCAGGGATTTTTACAGAATCTGATGGTTAAGGGGACACGGATGGTCCTGGGGTATGCAGTCACCGCACAATCCCTTGAGAACTCGCTACAGGTAACTTACTCCTCCGGGTCTCAGCCCCTGCCCGCCTCTGGCCCAATTTGCATTAGAGTGACCTGAGCTGGTGCCAGCTGGTGCCAAGGCATCAATACGACTATCGGGTGCTACTAAACCTAATGACTTAGAAACACACTTTTCGTGGGAAAATGAGTCAAACATAGGAATCGAGTGCCCACAAATGTCATGCCAGAGGGAGGCAGGTGTACCTTCATCATCGTCATCGCCGGGAAGGTTCACGTGTGGAATGGACAGGGTCATCATCTCCCACAGAGTGAGGCCAAAGGCAAAGATGTCCGCCTTGTCGGTGATGACGCCGTCCTCCTCCAGAGCCTCCTTGGGCTTCCATGGCTCAGTGCCAATGTAGCAGGCATTGGGGTCGGTCACTGGGACAAGTCAAACACGGGACAGGCGTCAGGGCAAGCTTACAAATGCCGGGCAAAGCCTAGCCACCCAGGAGCAAAGCCAGGTTAACGAGCACGGTGGCAAACAGGAACTTAGATGCAAAAAGCCAGGCTCTTGGCAAAGGGGGAGAGCAATGGCCAGTGCCCTGCACAGTGGCAGGAGGAGAAAGGACAGAGGATGCTACTGAGTGGAAAGGCTTCTGCCAACCCTGCGCCCTGGAGCAGGTGCTTCCCTGTGGCCTCCTTCCTCACTGGCTGCTGCCACCAGGTTGTTTCCAGGTTGGCATGTTTCCAGTCCAGGAAGAAGACAGGCTCCAGTCCGAGCCTGGACCCGCTCTCCCACTTCCTGTGTTCCAGGCCACACCAGCCAGAGCACTGAGGGGGACTCAGTCACTCTCTGACCATTTCAGGAAGAATGCACAGATAACAGTGGGAAGTCGCTAATCCACAATGATGATCTCTCTCCATTTACTTATTTCCTACTTAGGTGTTTTAGTAATGTCTAGTGCACAATAGAGAGTTCTGAGACTCTCAGGCCTATTTAATATATTTGATTTTTTCAATCTAAAGAATCATGATTTACAAAGTTATTGATAGTTGGGCTTTAAGCTTATAATATTTCAACACCACATACTTTAATATTTTTGTAGTACATATATGGAATCTAAAAGATCCCATTTCATTAAGTATTTATTATTTGTTTCACAAATTAGTAGAAATAGTTATTTTGTAGATTCAGAATTTTCCCCCCAGTGAATCTTATTTTTTAATTACTGTTTTTAATCAAAAAGGATTTTTTCCATTTTTATATCAAAGAAAACAGATCTTTACATTATTATAGTTTAAGCAACACAGCTCCTTAAGGTTTTCTATCTGATTATGTCAAATGCAATATAAACAATCTCATTTCCATTCCAGTTTTAAGGTCTATTTAATTTTTCTTGCCTAATTTTAATGGTAGCACTTTAGGACTTGTGGAGGTCAAGTAGGTTTGTAAAAGCAAGTTGGATTTTGTCAAATGCTCCTTCTGCATCTTTTGACCTAAGAATGTAGTTTTCAAAACCTGCTATCTTGGAAACGGAACTGATTTTTTGAGTATCAGTGCAACTTTTTTTGCCTGGGATTGTTCTTCAGATAAATACTATCCTTTTTAGTAATTGTTAGGTTCCATTTGCTAATATTTTGTTAGTTTTACACATCTTTCCCAGGCCTGCAATTTCCTTTGGTCAAGCTGCGTTGGTCAGGTTTTGATTACTGCAAATGGTGTCTAATTTAATTTCCTATTTTTGTTGTGAGGGGTGGGCACATTTGAAGGTACTCAGGGGTTGTGTCCTTGGGCAACCACAGTAGTAGCGGGACTCGAACCAGGGTTGGCTGCCCTGCATGACAAATGTCTCAGCCCCGCACTCTCTCCGGGCCTAGTTCCAGCTGGTGCTCCTCATAAGAGTGCTCACACACGTGGCTATGGTTCTCAAGAGATCTGTGCTCCTTTTGTTTGTTTGGGGGCCACACTCTCAGGGACCAGTTCCAGCAGGGTGGGGGCGGGGGGCATTGCCTGCACCACCACCCCATCTCTGCATTCCTTGGGCTGTGGTGCTTGTGTATGTGCTCCCAGGGCTCTGGAGCTCAGGTGATGGCTGTGGTGCTCACACAGAGCCACCGCAGTGCTCACATTCATGCTTGCCAGAAGCCATACTTTCTGCCCATGTCGCTCACTGGGGAGGGGGGCTGGGTGGGAGAGGGTCCACACCCCTTTGTGTGGTGCTAACACACCCGGCTTCAGTGTGGCAGGAAGTCACCTGCAGCACTGAGATCACAGCCAGCTGAGCTACCAGGATGATGCTCAGCGCATGAGGGACCCCTGGGATTTGAACTCATGACTGGATAAGACAGGTGCTCTCGGCCCCTTCACTGCTCCCCTGGGTCCCCCAGTCTCACGGCTTCCTAAGTTTCAACCTTGCAGCAGTCATTCAGCCCAAAGGTTACAGGATCACACAGTGGCAGCTCACCTTGACCTTTCCCTCCTTCTCCCCGTAGACTTCCACTCAGCTACCAGTGAGGGTGTAGGTATGTCCCAGACTGCATCCACGACCCTCTCTTGACCTCACATACCGGGGGAACCATTTCAACCTGACTGACTTATACGGGCAAAGCAGAGACTCGCTCAGAGACTGGCCCCGGCTCCCACCAAGACGACTCACAGCCAGAGAGAAAGAGGCCACGGCCCCTGCCCTCCCTTCCTGCCACCTCCACTGCGCTATCACTTCCCCCATCTTCCCTCTGCTAACACTCAAACAAAGGCCTTGGGGGAGGCTTATCAAGACTTTTCTATTAAAAACACCCACGGCAGAAACAGTTCTGGTTATCTTCAGTTTAAATTTCCGTTTTTAATTTTTTTAAAGGAACATTTTGTTTGTCCTGGTTGTTGCTTGATTTGGGGGCCACACCCAGCTAGACTCAGGTCTGACTCCTGGCTCTGCGCTCAGGGATCACTCCTGGTGGTGCACAGGGGATTCTGGGAATTGAACTCGGACCGGACACAGGCAAGGCAAGCGCCCTGCTGCCCGTCTCTTCGACCCTAAATTTACTACTAACAACCAGGTTCGTTGTGTATGGGGAGAGAAGGGGCAGGAGGCTGAGAGAGAGCTGGGAAGGTGGCAACCAATTACTGCTGCCCCAGTCACACCCTGTGAAGCTCGGGTCAATGTCATGCCAGGGAAGGAGCCCAGGGCCCACAGAGGCCAGGCCTATGTGCCACCCTCTGGACCTGGATCATTTTCATTATACACCCCCTTTTTGGAGGGGTGATGATGGGGAGAGGGCATCCCCAGTGGTGGTCAAGGGTTTTTTCTGGTTCTGCACTCAGGAATTACTCCTGACAGGCTCGGGGGCCATATGGGATGCCGGGATCAAACCTGGGCCAGCTGTGTGCAAGGCAAATGCTATATTCATTGCTCTGGCCCCTCATCATATGGTTTTTTTCAGGTTTCACTTTTCTTTTTTAAAATGTGAACTTATTTTCTATTTAAGTATGTAAAAAAAAAAAAGAAAAAATCAGATCAAATTAAATAGGGGTGGTGGTGCTCCAGGACTATGTCCACTCCCGGTAGTGCTCCCGGGGCTATGCCCACTCCTGGTGGCACTCAGGAGTGACAACAGGGCACCATACATGTTGTCAGAAACAACCAGGGCTACGGCCACAGTCACAAGCAAATGCCTTCTCTTCTGGACGATCTCTCTGGCTTGGAGAAATTTAGGATTGGGTAAACACAGTAAAAAAATATATATATATATAGAAGACAACTTACTTACCTGTCATATTTTCATCTAATGGCAGAGAGACGCCAACATCACAGATCTTAACGGTCTCAAAGTCACCTTTGATCACCACGTTGGATGACTTGATGTCTCCGTGGAGCAGCTTCTTCTCTTGGTGCAAATACTAAAACCATGAAAACATGACCCATCAGAGCAAGGTGAAAAGCACACAGGAGCAGCTTTCCAACAAAATAACTCTGCAGGGGCTGGAGCAATAGCACAGCGGGTAGGGCGTTTGCCTTGCACACAGCCAATCCGGGTTCAATTCCCAGCATCCCCTGAGCATGATCCCCTGGCCACCACCAGGGGTAATTCCTTAGTGCAGAGCCAGGAGTAACCCCTGTGCATCGCTGGGTGTGAGCCAAAAAGAAAAAGGAAAAAAAAAAAAACCTTCTGCAAAGTTCCTTCCTAGAACGCAAGCTCCTACCGGCTAGCTCCAGCTCTCCCTTGGACACGTGCCTCGCCGCCGCATCTGTTCCTAGGCTGTTCCCACTCTGAAAAAGCTGTTTCTCTCCCCAACGCATGTGTCCCCCTCTCACCCCTCACATCTTTCCACAGAAGTTAAAACCTTCTTGCGCCACCAAAAATTTTTTTCAATATGTTTATACCTGTCATTTCAAGGTTACTTGAATCTTGCGATGAGAAAATGACATATGATGTAAGAGTCCTTATTTTTTGTTATTTTGTTGACTTTTTGTTTGTTTGGGGGCCACATCTAGCAGTGCTCAGAGCTTACTCCTGGCTCTGAGCTGAGGAATCACTCCTGCCAGTGCAGATGGGGGACCGTACCGGTGCCAGGATTGAACCTAGGGTTGGCCATGTGCAAGGCCTTAAGCCCTGTACTATCTATCTCTCTGGTCCTCTATATTTCAACTTTTATTTGGGGGAATTTGGGGAACACACTTGGAAGTGCTCAGAGATCACTCCTGGCTGTGCTTGGGGGACCATATGGGGTGCCGAATGTGGGTCAGCCTGTGTGAAGCAAGCGCCCTCCCTGCTGTACTACTGCTCCAGCCCCTGTCTGAGCTTTTAACACGCAACTTTGACATCTATCGCATCCTGCTTTGGAGTCACAGTTTTCTGGAATGATCACTACTTCCCTTCTTTTGATTTTTGGGCCATACCTGGTGGTGCTCAGGGGGCCACGCGGTACAGGGGCTGACCCTGGGCTCCTACATGAGCCTTAGCCCTAGAGCTCTCCTGGCCCCTACCTCTTTCTGAATGTACTTTGTATTGAGATATCATCACGGTCCTCCCGTTGTTCATCGATTTGCTCGATCGGGCCCAGTAACGTCTCCTTCGTGAGACTTGTTGTTATTGTGTTTGGCATATCGAATACGTCACGGGTAGTTTGCCAGGCTCTGCCATGCGGGCGAGATCCTCTCGGTAGCTTGCTGGGCTCTCCGAGAGGGGCGGAGGAATCGAACTCGGGTCGGCCATGTTGGCTGCGTGCAAGG
>JAOXYA010487535.1:0-29753 GCA_028565675.1 Sorex palustris | reverse complement strand
TCCCGGGTTTAATTCCCGGCATCCCATATGGTGCCCCGAGCACTGCCAGGAGTGATTCCTGAGTGCAGAGCCAGGAGTTAACTCCTATGCATCGCCAGGTGTGACCCAAAAAGAAAAGAAAGAAAAAAAAAGACATCCTTGATTGGTTTATTTTGGGGGGATGAAGGAGTTACACCCATCTGTGCTCAGGGATCACTCCCGGAGGGCTCAAGGGACCCTACAGGATGCCAGGGATCAAACCTGGGTCGGCCGTGAGCCAGACAAGCATCCTCCCTGCTTGTCCCCACCAAAACAGTATTTGAGGCCTGGGCTTGAACGAGGTAATGGAGTGAAGCGAGTGACCCCCCCCCCGCCCCCGCTGGGGTGGGCCCCTCATCCCCTCTGACTGTGTCCTTTCAGGAAGAAGGACTCGCGGTGCCCAGAGAGACTGCAGAGGCCATGCACAGTGCCGGGCCGCCTGAGGACACAGCGAGAGGCCACCGTCCCCTGGCCAGGGACAGTGGTCACAGTTGGAGCCAAACCTGAATGACCTGACCTGGGCCCTGAACTCCAGAGCCGGGAGAAAAGGACACTTCTGGGCGCTCAGCCTCACGCCCGCTTTGGGTCTCGTGTTCGAGAAGCTGCTTGGTCAGGGGCCCAGGGCGGGCGAGAGAAGAACCTCAGCTCTGACTCCCCCCCCTCGGTGGAGAGAGGACAGTGGGTCGGGTCCTCAGCACCCCCTGGGGTCCCCCTGAGCCCCGCGATGAGGACACGCTGAGCCCCTCCGGGTGTGGCCCCCAAACAGAAAAAGGACCCTGTAGGCTTCCGGGGTCCTTTAGAACTCCGGCTGCTGCAGATGGGCCAGAGTGACAGAAGGCAGGGTGGGAGAACCCCCCGAGCGGCGCCCTCCCCGACCCCACCCCATGGGACAGTCATTCCCCTCCGAGGAGGACCTAGCCGGCAGTGAGAAGGTTTGCTAGAACTCGGGCGCCCTCTGGTGTCCGGAGCCGGGAGTCTTCTTGCCTGGAAACCCAACCCGCCCAAAGCAGAACCAAGGGGAGCCTGCAGGTCCCACAGGGAGATGCCGGCCTGACACCCCTATCTGGGAAGGGGGGGGAGAAGCGGAGGTGGGTGCACCTCCTTTCCAGATGGGAGGAGTCGCCTGCAAGGTGGGTGCCCCCAGCGAGGTGCCCAGCGAGGGGGTCACACTCGGGAGACCGACCGTCTGGTGCTGGGAGCATCTGAACACAGGCCTCGGACAGGTGGAGCACGTGTCCCGGTCCACGAGGTGGTCTCCCCACCCCTGTCCTGCTCGGGACACCCCCCGAACGGGAGAGCATGAGGAGGAGAAAGCCTCCGGGTGGGTCTAGGGATCCAATAGAGAAACCGAGGCCCAGGGAGGACGAGCAACGGCCTGGGGGCCACACAGCAGTGACGCCCGAGGCCCCGGCCCCCAGCAGGCCAGCCCCCGAGGCTGCTTCCCTGCATGCCCGGGACTGGCACGTCCAACGGCCCTACGCGCCGCGCCGGAATGTCTGAAAGCCACGGACGGCTCTTCTGGGACAGGGCGGGTGGCCGGTCTCCAACCCGAGTCTGGGCTGGGCCTCACCCCGGTCTGAGCAGCAGCTCACAGGGCAGCAGGGAGGGCAGCCGTGCAGGGGTGAGGGCGGGGGCGTTAGGGACTCCGTGGGCTGACAGTGGGGTGTGGGATCCATGGCCTAAAACAGGGCAGTGTGGGGGTCCCGTGGGGGTCTGTAGGGTATGGGGGGGTCTGTGGGCTAACGGGGAGTCCCGAGGAGGTCTGTGGGCTACCAGGGGGCTCCCATGGGGGCCTGCGGGTGTGGCAGTCAGTGGTCTAATGGGGAGTCCCGTGGGAGTCTGCAGGGTATGGGGTCTGTGGGCTAATATGAGGGTCCCATGGGGGGTCTGTGGGCCAACAGTGTGGCATATCGAGGTCTCTGAAATAACAGTGGGGGGGTGGCTGACAGAGGGGGCAGAGCTGTGGTAGGGGCCGTGGCCCTGTGGAGGCTGGAAACCACCAGAGTGAGGAACCTAGGGCCAGGGGCTGTCCCGGGGGCAGAAGCAGCAACAGCCCCTAGAGAGGCAGTTACAGTTCTTGGGGAGCACCAGGCAGAGGAGCCACTGTGGCGGGCGTGTGAGTAACACCCTGGGACTCTGGGACCCTGCAGCCTTTCCGTTGCATGGTTGTCAGGCCCCATCACCCCGTGGCTTTGCCACCAGCCCCTCTCCCCACACCGTGGTTCCGGCCTCTGCACACTTGGACCTCAGGGCCTTTGCACCTGCTGCCCCCCTCCCCCTAGCTCCTGGCCTACTCCTGCCTCTTCCCAAGGTGTGTGCCCAAGTCACCTCTTCCAGGTGAGCCCCCTGGAGCCCCCTTCCCTGCTCCTTCCTCATTCTCTCCCACGATCTCAGCTGTCGTGGGCTGTGGCCAGGACCCCTCACTAGAAAGCTGGTGCCGAGCGGGAGACTTTACCCGCTCACTCCCCAGAGTGTCCCCACGCGGGGCTGACCTGTGTCTAAGTGAACTGTACAGATGCCCTTAGGTGAGGCCTTGGCAGCTGCGGCTGACCCAGGGTCCATCTGCAACCGGCTAGGCCAGGCCTTCCCGAGGTCTCGAACCCTCAGCCCCCGGGCGGGTGGAACAAGGGACTTGCTGGGAGAGAAGTGTCAGGAGGGTGGGCCAGGGTGGGGCCCTGCAAGCTGGAGCCCCCCGGCCCGTCCATACCAGGCCCCCCACTCAGCACAGACACAGCTGGACGCTGGCCAGCCCTGCGGGACCTTAGCAGTGAGCTCCAGGACACAGGAGCGACTGGACCCTGCAGGGTTGGTGCACTGGGCAGGGCCCAGGCCCCCCCCCACCCGGGAAGTGATGGGTCTCCCCCTCCTGCTCCCCGCCCATCTAGGGGGTCTGTGGCACCAATCTGGGCCACCAGGGATGCCCCTCTGAGTTCGTTCATTTGTTTGGGGGCCACACTCAGAGATGCTCAGGGCTGACTTGGGGTTCTGTGCTCAGGGATCACTCCTGGCAGGCTCAGGGGACCCTAGGGGGTTTGGGGGATCGAACCCATTAGGACACTTGCAAGGCAAGAGCTCTGCCCGCTGTCTTATCTCTCTGGCCCCGGGGTTTCTGACCGGAGCCCTGCCCTGCTGGTGGTCCTGGTCACGTGACACCTCTAAGATAGGCCCCGGTGACTCCGGTTCTTTTCTTTTTTTTTTTTTTTAATTTATTGAATCACCATGAGATAGTTACAAGCTTTCATGTTCGGGTTACAATCACACAATGATCAAACACCCATCCCTCCACCAGTGCACATTGCCCACCACCAATATCCCCGGTATACCCCCCCTTTCCCACCCTCCCCCAGCCTCCATGGCAGACATGATTCCCCATAATCTCTCTCTCCTTTTAGGCATTATGGTTTGTAATAAAGACACTGAGAAGTCATCATGTTTGGTCCTTTATCTACTTTCAGCACACATCTCCCATCCCGAACGATCCCTCCAACCACCATTGACTTCATGATCCCTTCTATAGTCCAGCTGCCTTCGTCCCTTCGCTCATGAGACAGGGTCCCAGTGACTCCAGTTCTCAGAGGGACCCAGGTGAGCGCAGGGGGCAAAAGCCACACAGAGCGTTCACTCTCTTTCTGGAGGAGGAAAGAGCCGAATGACCGCCTTGTGAGATTTTTCCATCCAAGCTGAATTTTTTTTTTTTTTTGAAAAACAAAAATCTGGTCACGAGTAGAACATGGGGGAGATGGAACGTTCCGCCCACAACGGAAAACAGCGTGGTTTTCCTGGAGTTCCACAGAGCCGGGGCCACGGAGCCTCGGGGGCTGGAAAGAGGCGCCGGAGGGGAC
Organism: Sorex palustris; assembly: GCA_028565675.1. NCBI lineage: Eukaryota > Metazoa > Chordata > Mammalia > Eulipotyphla > Soricidae > Sorex > Sorex palustris. Next base: position 25,893 of record JAOXYA010487535.1, on the reverse strand, counting down.
CCGTCCAGGGCTCGGCCGCCAGCGCAGGCCACCGGCTCTGGTCCTCTTCCGGAAGAGCTGCTGGGAGCGGCAGCCCTCTTTGCTGGGGGTGACACGGTGGGGAGGAAAGTGACCGCCCCCCACATCAGGCTCCCTGGGACCCCAGGAAGGTTGGAGAAGTTCCTGGGAATGACTGATGGGGGGTGAGGGCCTTCCACCCATCACAGACTCTACAGGAGGGGTCAGATGCCCCCTCCCCACGGAGAACGGAGGTACGCATGCCTGCCGGGTGCCGGCCTGTGCCAAGGAGCCCAACACCCCTGTCTTAGCTGATCCTGGCACCCCCACCAACAGACGGGGAGGCTGAGGCTCAGAGCGTGACGGGACTTGATCTCGGCAGGGCCAGGGCACAACAAGGTCAGGAGCTGAGGAACTGCCCCCTCACCTCCTCTCTCCCTCCCTCCATCCCTCTCTCCATTCCTCCATCCCTTCTTCCCTCTCTCTTTCTCTCTTCTCTCTCCTCCCCTCTCCGTCTCTCTTTCCCGCCTTTCTATACCAACGCTCTTGGGTACCGGCCACCCTGCAAAGCCCAAGGGGCACAAGGAGCTTCCCTTGTCAACCCTGCAGGCCTCAGTTTCCCCATCTGACAAAGCAGAGGATGTGGCCCGGTGCAGTGGCGGGGAGGACTGGGAGGGAAGCCCGGGCCCCAGTCAGGGCTCTGGTCCAGCCAGGAGAGGCCCGCGGGTGAGAGCCCAAACCCCTGGGCTCAGCGTCCCCAGCCGCACAGAGGGACGAAAATGAGCTCCACCCACAGGGCGCCACGAGGACGGGTCGGGCACTCCTGAGAGGCCCAGAGAGCAACACATGCTCAGGAGGACCGTGGCGTCATCCCCTCCCTCCTCCCCCCATCATCTCCTCACTCACGCTCCTCCCCGGCACCCGCACCCGCAGCACCACGGCGGAGAGCAGCCGGTGTCAGCGCCCAGCAAGGACGCGGCCCTGGACCAGCTGGCCGGCTTATCTCCCCCACAAAGGAGATTAAGTAACTCCCAGACCAGCCCGGGCAGCAGTGTGCGAACCATCTCGGGGGCAACCGAGCCTGAGGACTGGAAATGGAAACTTCGTCCCCTCCCCCACGCCCCCCCCTGGCATCACTGGGTCAGCAGCTGAGTCCCCCCTACCCCACTCCCCCAGGACCGCTCCCCCCAGAACTACAGCACTGTGTGAGAAGGGGCCACAGGCGACCAGCGCAAGCCGCGCCCTCCTGCCAGCAGGCGACAAGGTCGCGAGCTCCCGCGTGGAAGGAGTCACATAGGGGAGCCACGTGAGAAGGCCTCCCCGCCACGCCGGGCGCTCCAGGGCAGCCCCAGGAGCCGCCCGCCCGGTGCCTGCGCCCACGTGGGGGGCCGAGAAGCAGTCTGCCGTCTGGAACCCGGGGCAGGTGGCAGGCGGGTGGCCCCGGGCGTGGGCGCCCATTCACCTGCATAAAGCAGAGCCACAGCGGGAGGCAGGAGGTGGGGGCAGGACTCTGTGCTGCGGGACTGGTGCTCTCTGCGGGGAGCCCACTTGGGTCAGGCTGGGAGGCGGTTAGGGACCCCGGGCATCAGGACTTAGCGGCCTCTCTGCCCTCCTCCACCCTGTTTGTGCCAAGCCCAGGCTGTCCAGATGCTGCTGAGGATGTCTGGACAGGGGCCACTGAGCCAGGGTGTGGTGGAGATGACTTCCTGCCGTGGCAGGGGCGGGAGGGCACTTTCCCCCTGATGGGAGCTTCCTGGGAAAGAGGAAGAGCCCCTGGTGGCTGCGGAGGCTTCTAGAAAGAAGCCTAGAAAGAAGGGAGGGGGTCCCCAGGGACAGTCTCACCACGCAGAGGAAGGGGCGTGGCCTGGGGAGAAAACGGAAGTCTGGAGGGGGCGGGGCTGATAGGATGGGGCTCGCTTTGCTGGCGGCCGACCTGGGTTCGATTCCCCGGCATCCCACAGGGTGCCCCGAGCCCTCCAGGAGCGATGCCTGAGCACAGGCAGAGCCAGGAGTAAGCCCTGAGCACTGTTGGGTGAGGCCCCCAGACAAAACAAAACAAGAATCTAGATCGAGGTGATGAGCACCCACCCAACCCTCCCCCCTCCTGCCCCAACTCCTTGGCATCTAGTCCTAAGTCCATGGACTCACCCCGTTCCCGGCTCCCCTGCGAGTTCCACAAGCCAGAGCGTTCCGAGGTTCCGAGTAACCTTCCAGGCTGGAGGGAATCAGGCCCCCTGTGAGCTATCGGCGGCTGGGAGGGGCGCAGGCATGGCGGGGGGGGGGGAGACTTGCAAAGTCAGCAGCGAGCCCACGTGACCCTTGTGACTCTGGGGTCTGGTGGCCCATGGGGGTGACCGAGCAGGGAGTTCTCTTGAGGGCTGGAGCGATTGTACAGCGAGTAAGATGCTTGCCTGGCACGCGACTGACCCAAATTCGATCCCCGGCATCCCATAGGGTCCCCCGAGCACTGCCAGGAGTGATTCCTGAGTGCAGAGCCAGGAGGAACCCCTGAGCATCGCTGGGTGTGACTCAAAAAAGCCAAAGGGTGTGTGTGGGGGCGGGAAAGGGGGTGAAGAGCATTGATCTTCAGCTGTCCTGGTGTAAGCTCCGACTTGACTTGACCTCAGTGCGGCGTCTCTAGCCACCCGTGAGTCTCAGGTAGCTCTCAGCTTGCTGCCGGTCTGTGAGCTGGGAATAGTGAAATGGGCGCTTGGATTCCTCGTGACAAGTTAGCTTCACTTTGCATTCACGTTTCACCACCAGGCCGAAAATCTCACGGCCATCTTTTCTACTGACCACACTCGCATCAGACATTCGTGAGTCCGAACTTTTAAGAAAGGCTCAATTTCCTGAGCTGAAAATAGTTCAGACGGGTGGAACTTTAAAGAAGCATGCAAAGATTCTTTGTGGTTTACTCTTTGGGCGCCTAAAGTTTAAGAAATAATAAACTGAGGAACTGGAGCAAGAGCACAGCGGGTAGGGCATTTGTTTTTCCTTGCAAGGGGTCGACCCGAGTTTGATTCCCAGCATCCCATATGGTCCCCTGAGCACCACCAGGAGTAATTCCTGCGTGCAGAGCCAGGAGGAACCCCTGAGCATCGCTGGGTGTGACCCCAAAACCAAAAAAATAAATAAATAAAAAATAATAATAAGCTGAAAAAGGAAAAATAGCCAAGTGAGGAATTGGAAATCCGAGAGCTCTGGTTCAAAAGAAGCATTTCTGATGCCTGCGAGCAAACTGTTCCTGCGGCTTTGTGTGTTTGGGCCCTAGTCGGAGGACATGGCGTGTCTCGTCCCGCTGGAGGAGGAGCAGCCTCTCATCTCCTCTGCAGTGAGCAGAATCATGCTGCTCTGCTTTCTGAGGAGGAAGGAGCCGGGGACAAGTTTCTGCTTCCGGGGAGCAGCGTTCATCCCTGTACTAAGGAGAGGGCTGGGGCACTCCCAGCTTAGTTTGGCTGTGGAACAGGCTGGCTATCTGCCAACCAAGCACCTAATTCCTGAGTGCACTCTCGGGCATTCTGTGAAGGGTCCTTGGGGGTCCCAGAGTAAGGCCCTTATCACGAGGACCCCATGCCTTCTCCCAGGGAGGCATGGGAAAGCTGGTGTAGCCTCAGCACCTCAGAGGCGCTTTATCAAGCAAGATCATCATCTCGTGGAAATGACAAGAGGCGCTCGTACAAGTTTTTGGGTTTTTTTTTTTTTTGGCTTTTTGGGTCACACCCGGCGATGCTCAGGGGTTACTCCTGGCTCATGCACTCAGGAATTACTCCTGGCGGTGCTCGGGGGACCATATGGGATGCTGGGAATCAAACCCGGGTCGGCCATGTTGGCTGCATGCAAGGCAAACGCCCTACCCGCTGTGCTATCGCTCCAGCCCCTCGTACAAGTTTTTTTTTAAACCCAGAGTTTCTCTGAGCTTCTGTATCTCAATCCTGGGATCTCCAAAAAAGGAAAGAGCAGAAGCACCACTCTGTCCTGCAGGGAGTATAGGAGACTTCAGTGAACGCACCTGCCCACCCGCACCGGCCTGGCGGTCCTCTGCAGCTGGACCCACCCCAGGCCCACGAGATCCAAAGGGGCCCAGAGTGAGGCCGGTGCTGCTGGTCCCGGATCCGAACCACCTCCAGCCACGTCCTGTCCAGGTAGTCCATCGGCGCCGACCTCTGTCCACGCCTCTCACAAGTGCACAGCCAAGCTTGAGAAGTCAAAGTTAAGAATGGTTCGCGTGGTGCTGTGTGCATACAATCATAGTTCACGCGATGCTGTGTGCATACAGTCATGGTTCACATGGTACTGTGTGCATGTAAGAATGGTTCACGTGGCACTCTGTGCATACAGTCATGGTTCACGCAGGGCCATGTGCATGTAAGAATGTTTCACGCGGTGCTGTGTGCATAGTCATGGTTCACGCAGGGCTGTGTGCATATAAGAATATTTCACGCAGTGCCGTGTGTATGTAAGAATGGTTCACATGGTGCCGTGTGCATGTAAGAATGGTTCACGCGGTGCTGTGTACATCCAGCCATGGCTGTCGCTGCCAGCAAGCAGAGAGCAAGCCTATCCCCGGCTGGCCATGAACACAAGCAAATTCTCTGCCAAGGCCTGGCCAGGAGTCTGCTGTCTGTCTGTCTGTCTGTCTGTCTGTCTGTCTGCAGCTCCTTGGATCTGGGACTTGGGACTCTAGACCAGCATCTGCCTGAGAGCCTGCTGTCTGTCTGTCTGTCTGTGGCTTCTTAGAGCCGGGTTGGTGTCTGCCCTGGGTGCCCGCTGTCTGCCTGCCTGTCCGTCTGTCTGTCTGTCTGTCTGCATCAACTATGAGCTGGACCTTTGAGGCTTGGAAACGTTGATAGGAGAAATTCATATTTTTGCTGAGCGGAAAAGTATCTGGCTCCTACATAGAGTTAGGCACACCTTGATAGAGTTTAATTTGCATTTTCAAAATAATTTGGTTGCTACAATTAATTTTGTTTCTCAGAATGACAATGTAACACTGTAGCACTGTCCTCCCAGTTGTACATCGATTTGCTCGAGAGGGCCCAGTAACATCTCCATTTTGAGACTTGTTGTTACTGTGTTTGGCATATGGAATATGTCACAGGGAGCTTGCCAGGCTTTGTTGTGCGGGCGAGATACTCTCGGTAGCATGCTGGGCTCTCTGAGAGGGGCGGAGGAATCGAACCTGGGCCGCGTGCAAGGCAAATGCCTTACCCACTGCGCCAATGACTTAAAATAAATAGTGCATTCTTTCTTACCAAGTCATTTGGAAGTGAAGCAGCTGTGCTCTTACCTTCCAGTGTCAGAGCACCCCAGCAGTTCTCATCTTGTGGTTGTTTGTTTGTTGTTTTGGTTGGTTTGTGGCCACAACCAGAGATGCTCAGGGCTGGCTCCTGGCTTCTCGCTAAGGGGCTCACTCCTGGCGGGTTCAGGGATCGGGAGGGGGTCCCAGGGATCAAGACCAGCTCAGCCACAGGCGGGCAGGCGCTGCCCACTGCATTACCTCACTGGCCAGTGTTTTCCATTTTGATCTCCGGAAATCACTTCTAACCTGTCAGGAATAAAAGAGGAAAAATTAAAATGACAGGTTTCCTAATCAACTTACCTAGCTTGATATTGGCACCATGCCCAAACCTGCAATTCATTTAATAGAGAACATAATTTACTATAATTGTCTTAGAAAATGTGCCTTCCAAGACAAAAATTTTAGGCATGGAAAGAATGGCTTCTTCTTCTTTTCATGCTAAAACTTCCAGAAGTTTTAGCTTGAATTTCTGACTCGTGCTTGATAGACATTTAAAGAACGTCTTTGTCTGCCTTTTCTTCGCTGAGGACGGGGCCTATTCAAGTCTTCCCGCTGATTCTGTTTGATGCTGAAGAATTGGTGAGGCCAGGAAGAGGCAACAGGGTGAGCTCGGGTGGCATCAGAGACACTGGGGTTGGGGGGAGGGGGAGGCAGGAACGAAACAAACAAGGGAAGGAATAAAAATCAAATTGCGCTTCAACATTTTTAGTTCTGTTGGATTCAAGAAAGTGCTTAAAGCAATATACAGACCCACGATGATTTACATACAATTAAAGGTGAATGTAAGAGCCTAAGAAGAAAAAAAAAATGTGTTTTATTTGGCCCCTTCTGCTGAATGATTTTGCTCTAGTATATTCGCACTGTTCACTCCCTTCAAGCTAAGTCGGAAGCTCGGGGCCATGCATTTTGGGGAAGGGAGAGATTGACACAGCCAAGGGACCGAGCACCAGGTGGCAGTGAGTCTCCTGCCTTCCATGCAGCCGGCCGGGCTCTGCCCCAGAACTGCCAGGAGTGAGCCCTGAGCATAAAACCAGGACTGAGCGCTGAGCATGGAACGAGGACTAAGCACTGACCACAGAACCAGGACTGAGCCCTGAGAACCTTCAGGGGTGGCCACAAACAAACAGAAGCACGAGGCAGAAGGGCCCAGCAGCTGCTTCCCTGTGTGGATTTAGTCCGGGAAAGCCGGTTTTCTGAGATGGGCGGGAGAGCAGTGGATGGAGGGAGGATGCCCTGCAGGCAGCTCTGGGTCCTGCGACAGGCCTGCAGGGGCCAGCGAGCTCGAGTGGGTCATCTTCGAGTCCAGGACCAGAGAGGGCCTGGAGGAAGGAGGGTGGACGCGGGCGCTGGAGAGAAGGGATGTCCGTGCTTCCCGCCTGCTCTCCACCTGACCAGGCTCACAGGCGTAGTGGGGGGGGGGGGGTAGGCACCGGCCCCGCCGCCCCCAAAGCTTGCCTGGCTGCAGAGCTGTCCTGCGGACCGGACCGCCCACCTGCCCCAGCGTCCCTCCCTGTGGGGCCCGGGCTGCCTTCTGCCTGTCCCGCGAAGCTGAGCGGGAGGGCGAGTCTGTGCCTGTACTGGGCTCCTTCCTCTCAGCCGCTGCCGCTGCCCCCTGCGATGCCACTCACGCCCCACTCCCCCCCCCGTCCTCCAAGACCCCGTCAGCCCCCTGGGCGCCCACGGCTGTGTGTTGCCCCGTCATCTGTGTCTCCGGAACATTCCTGAGGACAGGTCTGCAGCTGCCAGCCAGGCCAGCCCCTGGCCTCTCTGGGTCACTTTCTCCCCTGTGATGGGGGGGCCTTGTCGCCATGGGGGACTGGCCCACCACCACAAGCACGCAGGAGCCGGGCGGGTGGCTGCACACTGGCCGTGTCCACCCGGGTCTGCCGCAGCCCGTGTCTCCTTGACTGCTTCTGGGTCAGCCGTCGTGTTCCCCACCCGCCCGCCCTCCCAGAGCTCACCTGCCTTGTTTTCCCCCAAGAAACCACCGCTGGCCATCGGGGCGAGTAGGCAGGCCCTGGCCTTGTGCGCTCAGGAGGTGCCGGGGGGTCTCGAGGGGCAGCAGGCTAGGAGCTAGTCCCCCCGACCGCGCCGGTGGGCTTCCTTCTTCCCCACCCAGACCCCCTGCCCTTGGTCCACGCGGGCTCCTGCACATCTGAGGTTAAGCTTGCGAGCCACTCCCTCGGCAGGAAGTAGCCTCTGTCCCAGCCTGAGTGCTGGGCCCCCTCTTGCCACTTCTGCAGGGTGCGGGGGTCAGCCTGGAAGTGTCCCGCTCACACCCCAGCCAGCACATAGCAGCCGCTCACACCCCACACGAGCACACACCGACACACACCCAACACCAGCACACACTCTACACAGCACACACCAATACACACCAACGCACACCCCATACCAGCATACACCAGCACACACCCCACACCAGCACACAGTAGCACACAGCACCGCTCATGCCCACAGGGGCTACAGCACCGGCCCCGGCTGCCGGGTGTGTGTCTACACACTTCAGAGTTGATATTTGCGTTCTCACCAACCCGCCAAGGTCACCGGCAGGAGTGTGGGTCTGATCTTGGCCAAGGGCGTGGCACCCGCCTTCCTCAGCCTGTGGCCACCCGCTCTTTCCCGTCACTCCTTCATTCGCCCGCTGTCCAGGGGAGGGACCGAGGGACTGGAGGGTTGCAGGTGCCAAGGCCAGCCCCACACCACCTGGCCCTGATGGCCCCTCACTGATTCTTGGCCCGTGGGCAGAGACCCCGATGGCCTCCTGAGCTCTGTTGGGAACGGGAAGTGTGTGATGGCCGGACAGCATCCACCTGTCCACGGCCGTGCACCTGGGGTTCTTCCTGCAGGCTACTAAGAAGCCTGTCCCTCCAGCAGGACTGTCTTCCGGGTCTGCCCGTGGCCTCCAGTGCCCGCTGCCCGGACTACTCCCTGGGGTAGGGGCCAGACCTTGCCCTGACGGGTGGACAGGTGCCAGGATTGAGGCATAGGAGGAAATGGTTGCAGGGCTGTCCTCCCCGCACAGCTGCTGAAGCCCGTGGCCTGGCCAGCAGTGTGGGGACAGGTCAGCCCAGGCTAGCAGTGTGGGGACAGGTCAGCCCCGTGCAGTGTGGGGATGGGTCAGCCTAGGCCAGCATTGTGGGGACAGGTCAGTCCCATGCAGGGCAGGTGCCGGTGGTGGTTCCTGCTCCCCTGGCCGTGGGGTGGGCCAGGGAAGACCCCCTTGTGCTGTACTTGCATCATTCCTGTGGGATGGGCTTCCGGGGCCTGCCCCAATCTCCTCCTCCTCCAGCTAGCCTGCAGGGGACAGACACACCAGATGCAGCCGCCTGAGCTAGGCCTGTGCCTGTCCCTCCTGCCTCTTGCGCATGTGCCGGACCCCAGGGCTAGGGAGGCGGGCACTGCATCCCCACAGTCATGCTCACTCGCAGGCTCAGGCCAGGAGCGTCCAGTTGGCACCTGCACCAGTCCTGGGGGGCAGGTGGCCGGCGCATCCCCCTCGAAAGGTTCATGCCGGGCTGTGCGGTGGATGTGCAGGGCTGGCATCTTTAGCGAAAGCGTCCGAAGCTCTGGGAGGTAACTCGAGGGCCTGGCCAAGTGCCCACGGCCCCAACTGGGTCTCCGGCATCGCCCGGTCCCGAGACCCCCCCCCAGAGGCCCTTTTATAAAAACTCTGGGAAATCAGCTCTTGAGAGCAAAGTCCCTGAATCCACTGGCTGGCACAGACACTCAGAGCAGGGCTGAGCGGCCTCGCCCCGGCTGCCCCAGCCCCAGCAGCTCCTGGCGCAGTGAGATTGCAGCTCAGCCCAGCCCGGGACATCTCTTTTCTGTAGAATAGTGATTTCCAGGGCTGGAGTGGTAGTACAGTGGGTAGGGGGTTTGCCTTGCACGCAGCCGACCCGGGTTCGATTCCCAACATCCCATATGCTCCCCTGAGCACTACCAGGAGTAATTTCTGAGTGCATGAGCCAGGAGTAACCCCTGAGCATCGCCAGGTGTGATCCAAAGAGAAAAAAAAATAGAATAGTGATTTCCAGCAACCAAGCATCGGTTGAAACGAGGGACCGGAGCAGTAGCACAGCAGGGAGGGCGCTGGCCTTGCACGCGGCCAACCCCACTTCCATCCCAGATGTCCCTGAGCCTCTCCAGGGTGAGCCCCAGGCATAGCTGGGTGTGCCCGAAACACAGAGCCAGTTATGCGACGGGCACAGCAGGTGTGGACGGCCCGTCCTGAGGGCCCCGGTCTGCAGGCTGTACTGACCTGGGTCCCAGCAGGGGGCTGGACTGCACTGGGCAGGTGGCACCACATCCCCTGAGAGGCCACTCCACCTCCTGGTCTCCTGTGGAGAGACGCCCCCTCCCCACCCGCATGCAGCCTCTGCCTCCGCCAGTCCCTCGTTCCTGAACCCCATTCGGCCAGCGGCGGGGTCTCCCCAGCCTCCCTCCCTGGCTGTCCCCACCCTCTCTTCTGTGCTCCGGAGTGACACCCTCCAGCCCCACTGGGTGCTGGAATCAGGGCGGGGCTCAAGGTCACACTGGGCTAGACCCTGTGCCTGGCCCCCGGCCCCCTCCCAGTGGGGGAAGCTGCTGGCTGTGAGGGCGGCCTGAGTGTCACCCTGGGACTGACCTGGTCCGGGTTTAATTAGGGGGCGCGGCCAGGCAGCTCTTGGACCTGTTTCTTTTTTGCACTGTAGCACTGTTCTCCCATTGTTCATCAATTTTGCTTGAGCAGGCCCAGTAACTTCTCCATTGTGAGACTTGTTTTACTATGTTTGGCTTATCGAATACGTCCCGGGGAGCTTGCCAGGCTTTGCCGTGCAGGCGAGATACTCTCGGTAACTTGCCAAAGTCCTGAATTTCAGTGCATGTGCACATACACACACATGTGCACACACCTACATGCACGCACACATGCACACATACATGCATGCATGTGTACACCCGTGCGTGCACCTAAGCACACATGCACGTGTACATGCATACATATGCACGCACACACGCCCACGTGTGCACACACACACATACACACTGCTCTGAATTGAGGGCGCTCAGCCCTGTCTGTCTGTAGAGGCAAGGGCAGGGGCAGCTCTGTGGGCCCCTCTCTGCCAGGGGAGGGTGCGGGCACCCTCAGGCCCAGAGCAGCCCTGGCAGGTGAGGCCCCCGTGGGTGCCGGGCCGGTGCTCGTGGCGTCACTTCGGGCCGCGCGCTTCAGTGGCTTGCTTGGGCGACACCATCTCTGAGACCCACACGGCTCCATGGGCAAATGTCGCGTCCACGTAGCGCCCCGGCTCTGGCCCCGTGGACAGCGCTGAGAAGGGATGTCCATTCGCCGAGGATGCCGCCCCCTGCGCAGCTCAGAGCGGGGGTCTCCTGTGGACCAGATGGCTGCCTGGCTGCCCACAGAGACCCTGAGTCCCTCCCCGGCCCAAGCCTCATGTCAGGCGCTGCTGGATGGACGCTACTGCTTGAGCGCCCGGCCTCCCCGCGGGAAGTACAGAGTGACCCTGGGCCCTGCATAGGACAGTGGGCACAGGCGTGGCCCTGTCCACCCTCGGCCCAGAAGGCTCCACAGCTGTCACCAAAACAAGGCGGCCAAGCTGGAGCCCGGGACATGCATCCACAAGTGTGTCCTGTCACCTCCCAGAGGCCCACACAGGCCACATGGACACCTGCTGCCTGGCACGCACGAGGTCCTGGGTCCAATCCTGTGCTGCCAGGGTGGCCCTGAGACACGGGACTCAACAGCCGCATTCTCTGCCCGGCCTCGGGGCCACGGTGATCTAAAGTCTTTCTGAAACAGGTTTCATCTCAGGAATTAATATTTGCTTTCAGTGTTTTTTAAAAATCTCCTGTGTGTGTGTGTGTGTGATCTAAATTCCATCTCAGGAAATGTAAGAGAGATGAACTTTGAAGCCCGCCGGCGTTTCCTGGGGGCCTTGATGGCAGCTGCTTATCTGACCTGTGGGTCTTTCCAGGGCAGCTCACTGGTGACTGATAGCATCGGGGGCAGCATCCTTCACACAGGCCCCTCCCGCAGGCTGGTGCCCAGGGGCAGGAAGTGGTGACACTGCCCCTCCACCCCCCCCAAGGGCAGCACAGCCAGCCCCAGGCGGGACACATGTGGACACGTGTGGACACGGTCCCTGGAAGGAGCAGTGCTGAGAGGGACTGAGCGTCCACTCCTGGAGGTGCGGGTGGCAGTGGCCACAGTAGCATCCAGGCCCCGTGGAGAGGCTCAGGCTAGGCTGAGGCGGCAGCGACAGCTCCCAAGTTACACAAGGACCCAGATGCCAGAGAGGAGCCATCCTCGGGCCCGGGCTCCGCGAGGCGTGTGGGCTCCTGGCTCACCCTGCTGTCCTTTCTGTTTTGACAGACGCCAGGATGGCAGAGGACGACCCGTACGTCAGGGTGACCGAGCCGGTAAGCCCCGCCTCCCCAGCCCTGCAGAGCCCAGAGGGGTCGAGGGGACCTGCAGGTGCCTGTGTCTGGGCCCCCTTCCCTCTGGACTAGCCCCGTGTCTCCCCTGGGCCTGGCAGGGCCCCGACGTCAGACTCGGCTCCAGCTTCCCTGGAGGACCCTCACGCCGCACGCCTGAGATCCCCACTCTGGCACCAGGGTCTGCCTGAGCGCGGGGGCTGGTCCTCCCTGGCGGGACTGCTTGTGGGGCAGAGCTCCTGGTCTGCGTGTGTGCATGATGCTTGCGTTTGGCGCAGCGTCTGTGTCTGCTCCTCTCCCGCCTGCCATGAGCCCTGGGCACTCGGGCGTGGCTACCGGGTCACTGTGCCACCGCCGCATGGCCACCCCTTCGCTGAGGTCTCACCCCATGTGCGCGGCCTGGAAGCAGCTGGGCCCTGTGGCTGCTGGGGACTCCCAGCTCAGCTACCCAGTCCGTGGACGGCCACCCCCAGCGGAGGGCGCCCACGGCGGCAAGAGCCGTGGGTTTGGATGTTTTGGGTTTTGAGTCCTGAGCCACGCCCGGCTGTGCTCCCGATTGACTCCCAGCCTTGTGCTCAGGGGATCACTCCCAGTGGGGCTCAGGAGCACGTGGGTCAGCAGACCCAGGTGGGCCGTGTGCGAGGCAGCTTCCCTCCCCACTGTGCTAGTGCTCCAGCCCCGGCACTAAAAACTTTAAAGCAGACCGATCTCGTTGGCTTGAAGGGGCAGCACTCTGCTGCGCTGGGGGATGGGCTTGCGGGGCTGGGAAGCCTAGCCCGCCCCTCTGCAGCCTCAGCCACTTCTGGGAAGTGTCTGGAGCCCAGGGCCTGAAGGGGGTGGGAGTGGGGGGGGTCCTGGCCAGGGGAGGACGGGCCTGGCAGTCCTGGCTCTGGGGTTTGGTCAGACACAGAGGGGAGACAGGGCTGGCCCCAGGGCCACCGGAAAACACCCCGGACTTCCCAGATTTGCATACGTGAGGCCAGGGAAAGTGAAACCAAAAGGGATGCCGCTGAGGTCCCCGGCCTAGGCAGCCCCACCTCCCCCCGGAAATGCTCCCGAGCCGCCCTGACCACAGCCCGGACCTGGTGCCCGAGGTGCCCGCGGCCTCTGCTCGCCCACCTGCACTCGCTCTCCGGGGGGCTCCTTCCCACGTGCGGGGACCCCATCTCCCTGCCACCAGCCCTGCAGTCCCGTGTGGCTGTTCCCCCACCTCCTATGGCCTTACTGGCTTGCGGTTTTCTTGGCGGGGGAGGGTTCTGCCAGGCAGCACCTGGGGCTAGCGGGTGGCCTAATGGTTATTGCTGGTTGTGTGCGGGGACTTGCCCTCCAGGCCTCATGTGGGGGGGGGACCCCTTGGGGAAGAGGAGGCCCCAGCAGGCTCCCGGGTCACACCCGTCCACCTCCTCGCCCAGACACGCTGGTTCCTCTCCCACCTGCCGTGAGTCTGGGTGGGGGGGCAACTTGGCAGGGGCGTCCACCCAGCGGCCTGTCTGCCAGGAGCCTCACTGCGGGTGCAGGACTGCACCCGAAGTCCTGCCCAAGCCTGGCCACACCCTCGGGGACCTCCCTGCCCTCGGGCCCCTCAGCTCACTCCCAGGAAGCGTCCTTGCCTTCCGCCCCCTCCCCCCCGGCCCCCCCCCCGTGTTTCTGCATCAGAGGTGAGGGGGGGCATCACTGGCTGTCCAGCTGCTGCCCCCCCCGCAAGGAGAGAGTCGGCTGAGCCCCCCATGGGCGCCTGAGGCCCCAGCTCTGAGCCCACGTGCCCCTGCTTGTTCCCAGGCGCAGCTGTGAACCTTCACTGGGGTATCGAGTGCGCGTCGCCCCCACCCCAGGGGAGGGAAGCAGGGGTGGGGGAGGGGCCGCCCCCCAGGCGTGGACCTGGAAGCAGCCCTTGGCCCGGACGCTGTTTTCCGGCAGAGCTCGAGGCTTCAGCGTTCTTGAGACGCTGGACGCTGGACGCAGGGACTGGAATGGGTCCGTGTCTCCACAGATCTTCCCCATGGAGCCTCTGAACCCCGCCTTCTTCCACCCGGAGCTGTACCCGGCCGAGATGGCGCTGCCCACAGGTGAGACTCTGTCCGCTGGCAGGGAGGCCTCGGGCCGCAGGCCGAGACGGGAAGGGGGCTTCCGCCTGGCTCCTGGCTGGCATGCCGCCAGTTCCAGGGGCTCCCCCTCAGATACTCAACAGCTGGGGGCACCCTCCTGGACCCACCATCCCATGGGGTGGCACAGGAGTGGCCAGCAGTGTCCTCCCAGCTCCTTTCTGGCCAGCCCGCGGGCACCAGTCACCTGGGCTTACTGAGTCACAGCCAGGGCCCGGGGCCTGCGGCTCTGCCATGCCGGGGGCTGTGCTATGGGGGTGCTGGCCCCGGGGGCACAGAGGCCCTGAGCCTGGAGATGGGGCTGCTACCCACGTCTGGAGCCGTGATCGACCTCGGGGCTGTTCAGGTCAGAGTGACCGTCTGCTCCTGCTTTGGGTGGGGCTCCGCACTCAGGAATCTCTCCTCAGGCGGTCCCGGGACCCCTGGGCTCCGGAACTGGCCCAGCCGGGTGCGAGCAAGCGCCTCTCACTGTGTGTGACTCCAGCCCGGTTTGCTGCTATTAGTCCTGGAGAACTGGAGGGAGAGATGGCCTGGAGGGGGTGGGTCTCCCTCGCTCCCCCTGAGAGCCTTAGGGGCCTGGCGTGGGGTGTGAGTGTGTGAGTGTGTATATGCTTATTTGTGTCTATGAGTGTGTGAGTGTATGTATTTGCGTGTGTGCCAGTGTGTGTATTTGTATATGAGTTTGTATGGGTGTATGTGTATGTGTGTGTGTTTGTATGTATGTATGTGTGACGGGGTGTGTAGTTTATGTGAGTGTGTGTATGAGTGTCCATGCGTGATTGTGTATATGAGTGTGTGTCTGTATGTGTGAGTATGTGCGTGTGTGTCTGTGTGTGAGTGTGTGTGTGTATGTGAGTGTCTGTGTGTCTGTGTGCATGAATGTGTGCGAGTGTGTGTGTGAGTGTGTATGTGAGTGTGTGTCTGTGTGTGCCTGTGTGTTTGTGTGTGCATGAGTGTGTATGTAAGTGTGTATGAGTATGCATGAGTATGTTTCTGTGTGTGAGGGTGTGTGGGTGTTCGTGTATGTGTGTGACTGTGTGCATGTGTATGTGAGTGTGTGTGCATGTATGTGAGTGTATGCATGTGTGAGTGTGTGCATGTGTGCATGAGTATGTATGTGTGTAGGTAACTGTGTGTGTATGTGTGTGCGAGTGTGTGTGTGTGAGTGTGACTGTATCTCAGGTTTCAGAGTCGAGCCCGGCTTGAGCCCCCTTGAGCTTCCTGTGATGCAAAGGTCTCAGCGGCGTCTGTTTCCTGTGACTTGAGCGTGCTCCTCGGCCCTGAGGAAGCCCAGCCATGTGCCCCCAGCCGGGGCCCCAAGACAGAAGGTGTCCAGGAGCTCTGTTCCTGCGAGGCGGCTCAGCCTTCCTGGCTGGGAACGTCTGGGGCTCGGCCAGCCGGTGCTCCCTGGGGTGTCTGCGCCCAGGGTCCGTGGTCTGTTTCGTGTGCCACAGGAGCTGTTGGTCGTGTCACGCTGGGAAGCGTCACGGGTCGCCTAGGCTGTGCTCGGCGGTGGCGGGTAGTGCCCGGCCTTCTGAGGCGGAAGCAGAGCCGGCCCGTCCGGTCCTCTGAGCCTGGATGGATGGGCCTGGTTAAGAATGTCACATGGAAACATGGACCACAGTCAGGTCTTCGTGACTAGACTCAGCTCTTACACGTGTTTCCCAGGAGGGAACAATGGCCCCTTTACACAGAGAACCCCCACCCTTAGTGTGTCATTATTGGAGGGAAATTGAATCGTCAGCAGAAGTAGCAGCAGAAGTTTAAGGCGGCTGAGGGCACCGGCCTGGAGTTTAACAACTGGTCCCGCTCTCGGCCAGGCCTGGGGCCCCAGAGGAGCGTTTTCTGCGTATGTTTATCACATGCCCGGACCGCGTTTGTGGGGTTGGGTTTGGTTGGGTTTGGGGGTTTCACCAGGCCATGCTCGGGGTTGCTCCTGGCTCTGCACTCGGGAATCTGCCTGACACTGCTCGGGGGACCCTGTGGGATTCTGAGGGTCAAACCCGAGCCGGGCCTGGGTGAGGCAAGCGCCTGCCCGCGTCCTGTCTCCAGCCCCCGACTGCTCCCACAGTGCGGACACTTCCGTCTCCCACCAGCCGTGTTTCCTTCTAAGGAGGCGAATTCTAGCCGCACTGGGGGCACTTTCAGCTGGAATGGGCTGTGCAGGGATGTATTTCCCACGAACGAGAGAATCTGCCAGGCCCAGAGCTGGCTTCCCCATTCTTTCTTGTGTTCCCTTCCCTTCCAACTCAGTCATTTCTCCATGGAATTTCTTGACTAGGTGACATGAAATCGCCATCCTTTACCTACTACTCGGTTCTCTAGGCTAAGATCCTTGCATCCTGAGAGTAGAAAGACAAGAGGAAATCCTCAGGTTTCCATCTTAAATGAAGCCTTGCCTTTCCGGGTTTCTGTCTGGGCAAAGGGACCAACTTCTGGCTCTCATGCAGTGAGATCGTGCCTTGGCCAGACAGTTCTGCCAGCTGGGTTCTTTCCTGGAGATGCCCGCTAGGGGGGAATGTTCCCTGGGGACCGCGCCAGCCACAGCCCCCTGGTGTGGGGGCCAAGTACTGGGAGGCTCGCTAGCCCTCAGGAGGGAAGGATGGGGCTGGCCAGGACACCCGGAGGCCCGCAGGCGTGCTGGGGCTGAGGGAGACCCCGGTGAGAGACCCCCGTCCCGGACCCACCTCGCTCTGTCTGATAGCGCGTCTGAGAAGCCTCACGTTTCTTTCGGTTTCTGTCTGTTTTGTTCTTAGCAGACGGCCCGTACCTTCAAATCCTGGAGCAGCCCAAGCAGGTAAGGCCACCGTCGGGGTAGGGCTGCTGGTCCTGCGTCCACTCTTGGCGGTCAGTTGTGGGCAGAAGGGTGTGGGCATGGAGGGTGGGCAGGCTGTCAGCCAGGCTCCTGCCTCTGTCCGACCCTGCGCAGCAGTGGGGTCTGGGGTCCCGCCCCCGCCCCCCCCACACACTCAGTTCAAGTTAAGTTTAATGAAGCAAAATCTAAAATAGTTGACTGCCACACAACTAATTCAGACCACTTATAGATTTACATCATTTATAAATTAATTCAGTTCTATGGTCTTTATGTTTATTGTGGTATTTAATAATAATAATAAAGAGGATTTGGAGGTGTACCCTGCAAGGTTCGAATCGCTTTAAATCATCACTCAAGCAAATGGGACAGAATCGCCAAGCCGCTGCCTCTCAGCCCCCCCACCCCCCCAAATCCCCAGGCCTGGGGCCTGTATTTGGGGCAGGAGCCGTAGCACAGTGGGGATGCACATGCCTTACACACACCAGATCCGGGTTCAATCCCAGCCTCCCAGACAGTCCCCAAGCACTGGCAGGAGTAACTCCTGGGTGCGGAGTCAGGAGTGACCCCTTGAGCATCTACGGGTGTGGCCCCCCAAGACACAAAACCAAAAAAAGTGCCTCATGGCATAGTGCAATGGGTGGACCCGGGTGCCTGTGTTGCCCCCGGCCCCGGTCCCAGGACCCCTAAAGAGAACAGAGACGACTGACCCAGGAGCAGGCGTCTGCCAGCCCCAGTGCCCATCTGGCTCCAGACAGGGGACACAGCATCCCCAGGGCCCCGGCAGCAAGGGAGCCAGGCCCTTGAGGGCACTGAGATTCACTTAGGCAAGCTGACTCACTAGGGTGGACGGCCAGGGGTCCGCAACCCTTTCATCTCGAAGTTCAGAGCCGAGTGTCAGACTCCACGTGGACCTCGCTGCCTTCCTGGGGAGGAGAGACGCGTGCACCCCGTCCTGGGCTCAGCAGCTTGTGTGCCGTCTATCTCCCTGAAGCCCCTCCCCGCCCTCTCCTCAGGGCCAGCCCGCCCCAGAGGCTGCACGTTCTCAAGCGCCGTTATGAATGTCCCTCCTTACAGCCAAGGCCCAGCAGGGCTGACCTGAGCACAGGAGGGGTCAGTGCCGAGTCCCCTCCCAACAGGCTCCAGCTGCCAGGCCCCAGGGGTTGTGTGCGTTGGCCTCACGGCTGTGCCAGCCTGTGGGCTCCGGGGACCTGAGACCCACCAGCCCTGGGCAAGCAGGAGCACCCCAGCAGGGAGCCAAGAGCCTACCCAGTGCCTTGGGCGCTCTGTGAGTCTGGACATGGGGACCAAAAGCGATCTCTGTCCAAGCCTCCTCCCAGACCCCTGCTGTCCCCGGGGCTCACAGGCCCCCCCATGGCCCCTTCTCTGACACGCCTTGTCTGGGGGCCCGGGCGTACCCTGGTCACTGGAAGATCGGGCTTTAACTGGGTGGCACCAGTCAGCGTAGATGTCCAGGACGGGCGGCTGAGGTCAGGGCTGGGGTGACCCGGGGGCCGTGGGGCCCCTCTGCGCGGAGCCCCTTTGGCGAGTCTGCCTCTCAGTGTCTGGCACCCACCTTTGCAGCGAGGATTCCGCTTTCGTTATGTGTGTGAAGGCCCTTCTCATGGAGGCCTGCCTGGCGCGTCCAGTGAGAAGAACAAGAAGTCGTACCCGCAGGTCAAGGTGAGTGCCCGCGCCTGCTCCGAGAGCTTCGTCTGCAGCCTGCTCCCTCTCGCCTGCCCCAGCACCTGTGCCATGGCACAGTGCCCAGAAGCCAGTGGCGGGGAGGCAGCGGGGCCGAGACACTGGCCGTGTCCACACTGCCTGGCCGCCGTGTGCCAGCTGCAAAGAACTGGGGTCCACCTGTGGGAGGACACGGGCCTGCGTGTCAGGACACCCCGCGTGTCCGGTCCCGCCCTCACACTCGCCCTGTTTCTGTCTCTCATCTGTGCTTTGAGGCTTCCTCTCTGGGCTGACGGGCACTGGCCCTGCGGGCGAGCCCAGGTCCATCACGGTTCCCGTCAACTCCCCCCAGGCATGTCCTCTCAGTCGCCCGTGGATGTTTGGTGATGGGGAGGGTGCAGACGGGGCCTCGGGGTCTGGGCTGAGGCCCGGCTCTGCCCTGTCCCGGACTTCCCGGTGGCCGACCCCACACGCCGGCCCAGACCCTTGCCTTCCACGCCCCACCACGCTGCCACAGCCCTGCTGCGCTCGTGCACCGAGGGGCAGACCAGGCCAAGCCGCAGCTCCTGACCCACGGCCAGGCCCGTGGCCAAGGATGGTGGGGAAGGAGCAGTGGCTGGGCAGTGGCTGGGCGTGGGCGTAAGCACCCCAGCTGCCCCGCCTCCTCGCTGTGTCCAGCTGCGAGGGGGTCAAGAGGGCACGGGAGAGCCCGTGGCGGGAGAGGCGAGGCGCAGAGTCCGTGGGATATCAGGAGGAGGCTGTTGGGGCATGTGTGCACTGTGTGACTGCATGCATGTGTGTGCTGTGCCCTGTGTGTTATGTTTGTGCACATGTGCGTTCATGTCTGTGCATGCATGTGTGCGTGCTGTTCTGTGTGCACCTGTGTGTCGTGTGTACAGTCATGTGTGTGCACATATGCATTCGTGTCTGTGCATGCATGTGTGTGAGTGCTGTGCTGTGTGCGTGTGTGTGATGTGTGTGCACATGTGCATTTATGCCTGCATGCATGTGTGTGTTGTGCTGTGTGTAATGTGTGTGCACCTGTGCGTTCATGTCTGTGCATGCATATGTGAGTGCTGTGCTGTGTGCACCTGTGTGTCGTGTGTACACACATGTGTGTGCATATATCTGCATGCCATGTGTGTGTTACGTGTGTGCCCATGTGCGTTCATGTCTGTGTGTGCATGTGTGTGAGTGAGGTGCTGTGTGCCTGTGTGTATATTGTGTGCACAGTGCTTTCATGTCTGTGCATGTGTGTGTGAGTGCTGTGCTGTGTGCTCCTGTGTGTGTCGTGTGTGCATACAAGGGCATGCACGTGTTCCTGTGACGAGGATGATTGTAGCCCGCATTACCCGCGTCTGTGCCAGGAGCTATGAGCAGTTGACTGAGGATGAGAACCGGGACTTTCTCTCTGGCCTTGCAACTCAGGGCGCAGCACCTGGCATTGATGCCCAGGTTGTCGATGTTCACCCAGTAAATGTCGCATCGACCTGCTCGTGTCCACCACGGTCCTCCCCTCGCCTGGCCGTGGTCCTGGGCTCAACCCTGACACCACAGAACAAGGCAATGCAAAGAGCTCACAACGCACCCTCTCCCCCCCACCCTGACCAAAACTAAAACCAAAACAACAAGACCCCGGCACCGAGACCCCTAGGGACTCAGGGTGCTTGTCGCCCAGTTCTCTGCCAGTCCTGGGGAGAGCCTCAGCCAGTGAGTGGGCTAGCAGCGTGGACGGCCCCTCCATGGCCACTACCCCCCCCCCCCGCAGTGCCCGGGAGAGCTGCCCAGCTCTGATGGAGGAGACAAGGCCCCAGCTGCACGGTGCAGGTGGAGGCCCACATGGCCGTTGCTCCTGGCGGGGCTCAGAGGGCATGTGGGATGCTCGGGACCCTCCTGCTGTCTTGTCTCTCCAGCCCCCGGTCTGATTCTTAGAGTGAAAAAACAAAGTCACCGGAGAGAAGTACACGCAGAGTCCCTGGGTGCTGGGCGCCCTTCCCCGGGCCGGCCCTACTGGGCACTGACTCAGCGCCGTGCCTCCTCGCTCCTCTCGGCACCCTGCAGGCCCGGGCCTGCCCGCCTGACGCTGGGCGCTTGCGGGAAAGGCACCCTCTCTTCCCGAAAGTCCCAGGGATGTTTTCCCCTCCCCCGGCACAGGGCGGGGCCCAGGGTGGCACCCGGCCAGCACCCCCACCACTGCCCCTCCCCCGGCCTCGAGCCAGACAGAGGTGCCGTCTGCGACCTTGATCCCAAGACACAAATAGCTCCTCAGCTGGTGCCGGTCCTCCTCGGCTATAAATACCGCAGGCCACAGCTCCTGCTTGGGACAACCCTGGCCGATGACAGAAGCTATTCTTAGCCTCAGCTCCGCACTTGCCTGGGCAGACACCGGGTGAAGCCTTTGGGCCCAGCAGCTCCTCTGGGTGCTGCCTGGGACGCGAGGGCAGGCGGTGTCCACTCCTGGTGTGACCTGGGCCTTGTGGCTTCCCCACAGGTCGATACCGGGGGACGTTTCTCCCCAAGCCCTGGAGTCTGGGGGCGGTCCGGGAGAAGCTGGGGGTGCCCCACTGCACAGTGGGGTGGGAAATCTCTTCTGGTCCTTGGGTTTGGGCGTAGGGGTCCAACCTAGCGACACGCAGGGGCCTCTCCTGGCTCCGCCCTGGAGGACTCAGGGGAACCCGTGGGAGTCGGGATTGGCCCTGCATGTGACAGCTCGCCCCTCCCGCATGCTGGAATGGCAGCCAGAGGGTGGGGTACAAGGACCGAGGAACGAAGCCAGCAGTGGTCACTGGGCAGTGTCCTTCCCGGTCACTGGGCAGTACCCATCCCCGGTCACCGGCCATGTGGTCGTCCCTTGCGTCTTGACAGGGCTTCCCCTGGGGGTCACCCCTTCCTTCCTGGGGTGCCCGTGAGCCCTGGATGGGGCGAGTCAGGAAACCTCCCACCGCCCTCACTGGTGACTCCGCGCTCACGGGGTTTCCCGGGCGAGTCAGCCGTAGCCACAGCCTGGCCGCCCACCGCCCCCTGGACTTTCCTGCAGGCCCGGGACGGGGCGGCAGCGTGGTTTGGGCGAGATGACATGATGGTGAGGGGCGGACACCCTCATCCCAGGAGCCTCAGTCCCAAGCACCAAGGCGTCTCTCCCGTGGCAGCTCTGGGGAAGCACAGCTCCCTCAGGCCTGTGTTCCACGCCCCGGAGCCAATGGCTGAGCCGAGCCAGTTCCCCTGGGCAGGCTTTAGCCCGGCCCCTCCCACAGGCACTGCACAGGTGGCAGCTTCCACTGTGGGCGAGCCACCAGAGTCTCGAAGTCATGCTCTCGGGGTCACGGGCCCAGACACTAGTGGTTACAGGCCGACACCCGGGGTCACAGGGTCACAGACTCAGACATTCAGGGTCATGGGCTCAGACACTCAGGGTCACGGGGTCGCAAGCTCCGACACTTGGGGTCACAGGCTGAGACAGTAGGGGTCATAGGGTGGCGGGCTCAGACACGGAATCACGGACTCAGACACTCGGGATCACAGGGTCGCTGGCTCAGACACTCGGGGTCACGGGCTCAGACACTGGGGGTTATGGGGTCACAAGCTCAGACACTCGGGGTCACAGGGTCACGGGCTCAGACACTCGGGATTGCAAGCTCAGACACTCAGGGTCACGGGCTCAGATACTTGGGGTCGCGGACTCAGACATTCGGGGTCACAGGGTCGCGGGCTCAGTTACTTGGGGTCATGGGCTCAGACACTCGGGGTTGCAGGCTCAAACATGGGGCTGCGGGCTCAGTTCTGCTCCCTGGCTGGGGAGCCCCGGTTCCAGTCCAGTTTTCGTTTCAGTGACAGGTGAAGCTTGGTTGGCGCCAGGGCTGCCCGGTCTCCAAGTTCATCCCCACCACAGGTGCTGTGAGTGGGGGATGCAGTGGGCCTCCACCTGCACCTGTGTGACATGTCCCAGTGTTGCAGTTTCTGAGTGAACTTGACCTGCTAAGTTCCCACCACCCAGAAACTCACTTTCAGCTTTCCTTGCTGTCTCAGCCTGTGTGTGAGGGTCCCAGGTCGGGGTGAGGCCGCTCGGTCCTGCAGACCCACGCCGGGCCGTGCGGCCTCCAGTCACATGTCAGGGGACAAGGCCCCGACAGCTGCCTGATGGGCGCTTCAGGACGGAGGTGGGAGTTGGGACTCAGCACAGCCAGACAAGTGTGGCGTGCGGGCTCCCCGGATGCCAGGGCCTGGGGGACGCTTCCCAGGCAGAGGAGCAGCAAGAGGGCGGGGTGCAGCCTGGGCTGCAGGTAGGGAGGGCGCTGACACTGCCCCTGATGCCTCTTGAGCACCAAAAGCACGGGAATGCACAGGAGGAAGCAGATGGCCAGGCGGGACTGTGGCTCTTGCAGCCACAGATGTCGCAGGGCAGACTGTGGAAGAGAGGGGACAGGTCAGGTCTGTGCCCCAGAGACAGGGATCAGCAGAATCCCCAGCTGTGGGGTAGTGGTCTCAGGAAGTGACGAGCTCAGTTGGTCTCTGGAAGTGACGAGCTCTGTGTGAGGGAGGGACTCTGGAGGCGATGTGCTCTGTGTGAGGGAAGCACTCTGAGGTGATGTGCTCTGTCTGAAGGATTGACTCTGGAGGTGATGCGCTCTGTGTGAGGGAAGCACTCTGAGGCGATGTGCTCTGTGTGAGGGAAGAGCTCTGAAGGTAATGTACTCTGTGTGAATAAAGGGCTCTGGAGGTGATGCACTCTGTGTAAGGGAAGCACTCTGAGGTGATATGCTGTGTGAGGGAAGGGCTCTGGAGGCAATGAACTCTGTATGAGAGAAAGGCTCTGAGGTGATGGGCTCTGTGGAAGAAGGACTGTGAAGGGTGTTGCGCTCTGTGCTCTGTGTGAGAAAAGCACTCTGAGGTGATGTGCTCTGTCTGAAAGATTGACTCTGGAGGTGATGCGCTATGTGTGAGGGAAGGACTCTAAGGTGGTGCACTCTGTGCCCTGTGTGAGGGAAACACTCTGAGGTGATGTGCTCTGTGTGGAGGAAGGACTCTCAGATGATGTGCTCTGTTCATGACACCAGTCTCTGGAGGTGATGGGCTCATGCGTTGTCTGAAGGTGGACTGGGTAATCCCCCAGAGCATCCAGGAGGGCGAAGGGACAGGCAGGAATGGCTCCTGACGCCGCGCCCTGACAAAGCAAAACCCAACGCAACCCCGAGGAGGGTGCCCAGGGCAGCAGCTTTGAGCGTGGTTCCAGCCTGCACCGGGAGCCGCTCCTGGCCCTGTCCTCGCCACCTCCCTGGATGGGCTGAGGGCTTCTGAGCTGCTCAGTCCCAGCCTGGCTCATCTGAGGAGGCGTTGCTGATGTGCTTGAAAGTCTCCACAGAGCCCTAGCCAGCTGCCCTGTCGTAGCTGATGTACTTCCTCAGTGGCTCCCACTGACTGGGATGGCCACCCTTCCTCTGGGGGAACAGGAAGTGGGGAGGAGTGTGTGCGTGTGTGCCGTAGTGTGTGCATGCAGGGGTGCACGTGTGTGCTGAGTGCAGTGTGTGTGAGTGTAGTGTCTGTGTGCATGTGGGGGTGCTAAGTGCAGTGTGTGTGTGCATATGTGTCATGAATGTGCACATGTGGGGATGTGTGTATGTACTGAGTGCAGTGTGTGCGTGCATGGGCTGTGAGAGTTGTGTGTATGTGTGTGTTTGTGTGTGCATAGGCTGTGAGTGCTGTGTGTGTACATGAGCTGTAAGTGCTGTGTGTATGTGTGTGTGCATGCGTGAGTGCACGGGCCGTGAGCGCTGTTTGTGTGTGCATGCGCGCATGTGCTGTGAGTGCTCTGTGTGTGTTTGTCTGCATACATCCATGGACCGTGAGTGCTGTGTGTGTGTGCATGAGCCGTGAGTGCTGTGTGTATGTGTGTGTTTGTGTGTGCATAGGCTGTGCTGTGTGTGTGCATGAGCTGTGAGTGCTGTGTGTATGTGTGTGCGCATGCATGAGTGCATGGGCCATGAGTGCTATGTGTGTGTGTATGAGCTGTGAGTGCTATGTGTGTGTGTGTGTGTGGGTGCGTGCATGCACGTGCATATTGGGGGTGCATGTATATGCTGAGTGCAGTTTGTGTTGGCTGTGTATGTGCATGTTGTGTGCATTGGGGGGGTGTTCTGTGAGCATGGTGCTTGTGTGTGTGCATGTGTGTGTGTGCATGTGGGCACATGGACTGTGGACGGCTCAGGGTGCCCCTCCCCGTTCTCCCATGTAGCCATAGCCCTGGTGGGAGCGCTGAAACCCACAGGCTGAGGCGGTGGGAGGACATTCCCTGAGAGAAGCCATGGGGTCTCTGAGGGTCCCTGAGGGTCCTGGGGTCCCTTCCCTCCAACTGTGCCTGCCCTGTGGCTCAGAACCCCAGATCATCTCCCTCGGTGCCCACATACGTCCATTTGTCTCCCACACCCACACGTGTCCCGCGTTCTGCAGGGGACTGCCCCCTGTGCGGACCCTCGTCAGCAGCCCCAGCCCGTGGGCCTGGCCTCAACTCTGGCCATTGCCCCCTTGCGTCCTGGACCTGCTTTCCTGTCGGTCGCCCCCTCCGACGTGGAGGGACTGAGGGCGAGGGAGGAAGCGTCTCTGGGTGGCGAGCTGCAGGCGGGCTCCTGAAATAACAGCGACCTTCTGCACCTGAGCGTCTCCCGCCAGCAGCCTTGGAAAGTCCACAGCACCCAGGGCCCCACCAGTTGCCTGTGGCCTCAGGGTCCCACAGGACGTTAGTCACCTCGCCCGGCCCAGCCGCAGACTCCTGCTTCCTCATTCTGCTTGGTGAGCAGTGAGTGCTGGGCTGGGGGCTCTGGAGACCCCTCCCCGCCCTCAGGCTCTGGGGCCGTCCCTGCCCTGGTCCAGCCTGGTCTGACCACTCTGCCAGCCTCCAGCCACAGCCCATGCCACGGGCATTCCTGGACAGCAGGGTGACCGTGCCCATGCCCAGGGCAGTGTCGGGGGCCTCCGCGACCCTCCTCCTGCCTGCCAGGGCTCCTGCTGCTGAGCCTCCGGGCTGCCCGCTGGCTCTGCCAGTCGGGGAGTGACCCAGGGAAGCCGCACGCTCCGAGGGTCCCCACGTCCAAGCCCAGGCACTGCATGGTCCCCTGAGCACCTCGGGGCCAAACCACCCACCAGCCGAGGGTCCCAGGCTGCGGCTCAGGTGGGGGCCGCACTCTGTCCCCAGCTTCACATGGACCCAAAGTAACAGCCATAAAGTCTGAACTTAGAGGCTGGAGCAAGGCACAACAGGTAAGGCGTTTGCCTTGCACGCGGTCGCCCCGGGTTCAATTCCCAGCATCCCATATGGTCCTCGAGCGCCGCCAGGAGTAATTCCTGAGTGCAGAGCCAGGAATAACCCCTGTGCGCCCTGGAGAGTGAGTCTTCGTGTTCTCAGTGTTTCTCTGACTGTGAGAACATCGAAGTGTGGAAACCCAGAGAGGCTTTTCCTTCAACACCAAAACCCCCCAAAAGAAAAAAAAAATGTCTATGGGGCTGGAGCAATAGCACAGCGGGTAGGGCATTTGCCTTGCATGCGGCCAACCCGGGTTCGATTCCCAGCATCC
>JAOXYA010487525.1:0-15664 GCA_028565675.1 Sorex palustris | reverse complement strand
AACAAAGTCTCCAATGGAGACGTTACTGGGCCCGCTCGAGCAAATCGATGATCAACGGGAGGGCCTTTACCTTTGCCGGCTGCGATAGCACAGCGGGCCTTTACCTTATTGTTACTGTTGTTACTGTGTTTGGCATATCGAATACGTCACGGGGAGCTTGCCAGGCTCTGCAGCGCAGGCGAGATACTCTCGGTAGCTTGCCGGGCTCTCCGAGAGGGGCGGAGGAATCCAACTCGGGTTGGCCATGTTGTCTGCGTGCAAGGCAAACGCCCTACCACTGTAAATCAGCTGTTAGGAAACATTAAATCTGACCTTTTGTGATAATGTAAAGAAACAAAGCAAGAAGCAAACAAAGTCAAAATGAAACTTAACCAGGCATTTGGAACCCAGTACTGAGGGACCAGAGGGAGAGCCGCTGGAAGGTTGAGTTTTCAGTGGGGATAGGGTCCAAATGATCGTGGTAGAAAGATACCAGTGGTTTAGTGAAAGCTGCGGTGCAGGTAACATATTTTCAATAGATGTGAAATTGAATTCCTGAAACATGCAGACTTATAAAACTGTTACCTCAATAAAATGTAGAGATATTAAAAAAGAAAAAAAAGAAGGTAAAGATATAAACATTTTCCTCTCAGTTTAAAATGTTCTAATTCTAATTGAGCCAGAGAGATTGTACAGAGGGCAAGACACTTGCCATGTGTGTGACAGGCTAACACAGGTTCCAGTCCCAAGCATCACTTGTGACCCCTTGAGCGCCTCCACGAGTCATCCCTGAGCACAGAGCTAGGAGGAAGATTTGAGAATCTGGAAGTATGGTATGAAAAATAATTTTAAAAAACTGTTAAACGTTCTAGTTCTATAAATATTTCCTTAAACTGTCAACATACCAAAGCTTTTGTGAGACCTTAACAGCTTTTATATTGTAAAGTTGTCTTGATCAAAAAAACAGAACTACCAGACTTATCAAAAAATTCTGAGATTGCTAGGTTTATACTACTATTTCATTGAAAGTATTTTGCAATCATAAAAAATTTGCGTTCTTACCTTATAAACACCTGTATCTAATTGAGTCTATTAAACTTTTGGATGGATGTAAAATTAGATGTGGAACAGAAATTATGCTTTTAGGATCTTTCAGACAAAAATAAAATCCCTTCCTCTCTCATACACACACACACAAACACACACACACACAAAAGCCCAAATTAATACCCTTAAGTAAATATAATAGTTTTTATTTAAATGCCACTGAATAGATCAAGGCATTCAAGACTTGGTTTATTATGTTAAATGTGAATTTCAAAAATAAAATTGAGAGATCAAGCCTTACATTTCTAAGCTGAGTGCTATTTGAGAAGTTTCCTTTTTGGCCTAATTTTTATATTTTTTGAAATGTTAACATATTTAAATAGCTCTTTGTAGTCAGAAGTTCTCACTTTGGGGCACTTTGCCTTTCCTCATAATGCTGAATTAAAGGTTTATTAGTGATTTGACTGATAGATATATTCCAACCAAGATTGCCATCTCAGTATGAGGCCATAAAACTCCTTGTGTGCAATAGCCATAAATCTTTACCTAGAAATAATATAATACTATATTTTAAATATTAAAATCATGTTTTAAATTACTCTATAATGGACAAAAATTTTCCTTTAAGAAAACCCAGTTGCTATAATTCTTTGTGATTTTATTTGATTCCTAGTACACTACTCTAATCTTAGAGAAGGTTGAGTCTATAAAATACTTTTAGAAGAACAAGGAGGACTATCTTTATTCACAACTCTATTCATTATTACACAGAGACTATCTGGTGAAAACTTGGTACAGCACTCTAAGTAAAATGATGGTAAGAGGATATGAGTTAGGGAAACAACTATAAACTAGCCATGTTTGCAAAATCTCTGAATAGACCCAGTCCTGTTGATCCTTTGAGCTTTGGCCCATAGCCATGATTTTAGAGTAAAACATTTAAAGATAAGAGACAGACCTCAGGAATGAGTGAAATTGGACACTTCTGAATACTGTCATCAACAGAGGGGACTCAGACACTCTAGAGAACACATGTGTTACTTAAGTTGGACTGCGCTACTTACAAAGGACGGGTTACTAAGGAGAGACACCAGATTTGACAAATGAGTCGACTTTCTAAAAAATCAGAGAAATGCCCTTCTATCAATAATGTTGTAAATCATGACACAAATTAAATAAAAATGTAAACATTTCTTTTAAAAAATAAGACGTTATTACTATTTACTAAAATCACAATTTCATTTTTAAAAATAATTCAATATTACAATGTAATTGACTAACCAAAAGGGTTTCAAAACTTTGGCTTTTGGTACTCAGGATAAGGGGACAACGTTTATGTCTCTGGTTAATAAATGAGTATTTTTAGGCTAAATGTGTTTCAGGGAAGGTGTGAGTGGAAAAACTTATCTTCTGCCCGTATTAAAGTTTTTTTCTGCCTAGTAACAAGACCTAAGAGGGAAAAGTAAGATGATTCTTCTTGAAAAAGCCAAAGAACAATTTTTTTTATGACTTTTATGGTACTTTCTAAGGAATCCCATTTCTTTTGTTCTCTCTTCAGAGCAAAAGGGAAAATCTATTTCCCTTCCTCTGAAATATTGTTTCCATATTTTGAAATAGTCTCTTTCTTGCTTACATCTTTGTTCTCTTCAGACAAAATAACCCCTAATCCTTAGATATTTCCTCAAGGATCTCTTTCCTCTTTCCGTTTTAATTGTTTTCTTTATGGACCTCTAAACATGCTCGTGTTTTCCATAATATGGTCACACTAGAACAACTTATTATTATAAAAGCTCAACCAAAATAAATGCTTGAATTATTTACAGTTACTATATTATATGGGCTGGAGCGATAGCACAGCAGGTAGGGCATTTGCCTTGCATGCAGCTGACCCGGCTTCAATTCCTCTACCCCTCTCGGAGAGCCCAGCAAGCTTCTGAGAGTATCTCGCCCGCACGGCAAAACCTAGCAAGCTACCTGTGACATATTTGATATACCAAACACAGTAACAACAAGTTACACAATTTGTTGTGAGATGTTACTGGTGCCCACTTGAGCAAATCTATGAACAACGGGAGGACAGTGCTACAGTGCTACTATATTATATATTTTTTCACTATTTACACACAGCACTGCATTTTTTTATGTAGGAGCACTGCTATTTATTCTGCCACTGATAAGCTGATTGAATTGGGCATGAACTCCACCTTTTTTTCCATAATTTTATTTATTTTTTCTTCTTATATTTATTTATTAAATCACTGTGGGAAAAGTTAGTAAGCTTTCAGGTTTAAGTCTTGGTCATACAATGATCAAACACTTTTCCCTTCACCAGTACACATTTTTCACCGCAAATATACCCCCCTCCCACCCCTGCCAATGCCTGTGAAGCAGATGATTTCTACTTAACTCTTCTCTACATTGATTACATTCATTATTTCAACAAAGGATGCACCATTATTGTTTAGAATTTCCCCCTCAACATTCAGAATTTCTGAAAAGGCATTGTGAAATACTTTGTTTTCTATAGCTGGTTATGAGAATCATATAATGTTGCGCGGCTGCAATAGTGGCCGCACAATTTTGGATTTCTGCAAAGAGCCAGATAATTACAAGATTGGTTTCTGTGCATCTGGTGTTATGGCTGTGCCGGAGAGCCGCTCATGGGGGGGCAACTCGTGACCTTGGTAGGGCGTGAAGGACAATCCGATACTGCCCCCCTTCCCATGAAACTGCAGTTGCTCATACCTGGATTTCCAAAAAGCTCTGAAATGGCGGCCACCTTGCTGCCAGGGCGAATAAAGGCAGAAGGAGCAACACCCTTTCCCTCTTGGGGAGGCATGGCGCTGTAGTTTAACACATGGTCCATTTACTTTTCTGCCACTAGCTGCCGGGCTCTGGATTAAGTCCTTTTGCCTCTGGAGCCATGGCTGTGCTGGAGAGCCGCTCTTGGGGTGGGGGGAGGGGCAACTCATGACCTCGGTAGGGCATGAAGGATGAGCCGGTACCATCCCCCTTCCCATGAGACTGCAGTTGCCCCATCACTGCCTGCTCATAGCTGGCTTTCCAATAAGCTCTGAGGCGGCGGCCACCTTGTATGTGGTCCGGATGTATTTCTGCCAAAAGCCACTGGGTTTCGAGATTTATTTCTGAGTCTCTGGCATCATGGCCATTAATCAGCTTGATCAGGAGCCTGAGAGGCCGTTTGTAGGTGGCAACTCGGGGACACATTGGGATGGGGAGAAAGGGCTGGTTCCACTCCCATCTGGTGAGGCCCCCACATGTCTTGTCACTGCAGACCCAAACCTGACTGTCCAGTGGCCTCTGGAGGATGGCAGTCACCAGGCCACCATGGGGAACAGGCCAAGGCACGAAACCTATTCCCACCTGGAGTGGCCCAGCGCCAGTAACCTACTGCAGGAACAGGACGCATTTCTGCCAAAAGCCTTTGGGTTCCGAGATTCGTTTCTGAGTCTCTGGGATCATGACCATTAAGCAGTTGAATCAGGAACCAGGGAGGCCATGCCTCCACTTATATAGCTGAGCCGGAGGTGGTTTGTGGGTGTGTCTCCCAAATACCTAACTTTTGGCCTTTTACTTTCTTGGTAAACTTTGCCCCAAGTTTTTGAGGTATGGCCAAAGGCACAGCAGCAATTTTGGGGTATTTGAAGGCTTGACGGCGCCATCAGGCTGCTGATGCACTCACCTCACAGGTACAGATTGACCTGCTGGCAGCACCATACCCGCTCTGAATTAATTTTTTTTAATTTAAAATTATGCTATATAACCATTTAAGTAATTTTATTAATATATATATATGATACTATATGACCATTTAAGTATTTTATTATGTGTGTGTATGTGTGTGTGTTTTGGAGGGTGCTGAGAATCAAACCCCAGGCTTTATTTAATTGAAACCTGTGCTCCACCTCTGAGTCACATTCCTGGCCCTGACTAGCCTAATTTCATGACTATTATTTGGGGAGGGTGGCGGTGATGCTCAGGGCTGACTCCTACCTCTGCGATCAGGGATCACTCCTGAGCTCAGCAGACCAAATGTTTGACCAACCAAACCTGGCTCTGCCACATGCAAGGCAAATGTTCTATCCTCTGTACTCTCACTCTGGACCTCGTTGTTATTATTTACATTTTTATTTAGGTACTATAATTTACAATGCTGCTAATAAGAGTTTTAGGCTTATAATATTCCAGCAACGCTCAGCCTTCCACCAGTGCTGACTCAATTATTGTTCAATGTATAGCTGAGCGACATTAATTACGTTCACAACTTTGGACAACCATCACCATTACTTGTAAAGTTTTTTTAATTATCTTCAAAGAAACCATGGATCCTGTAAGCAGTTAAGTCCCCTTGCCTTCACCCCTTCCATCAGCCCTAAAAGCTGCTACCCAACTCTCAACCCTGTGCCACAAATTCACATCTAAGTACATCCTATCAGAGCTGTCCCTTTTTATCTGGCTAATTTCAGTCTCAGGCTGTTGAGACTTCTGCAGACTGGCCTGTCTCTCTCCGCTTCCTGCCTTTGTAGGGCTGAATAATACTCCGTGAGGGCAGAGACCACGTTCTGTTTATTCCTTCATCTGCCGATGGGAACTTGGAACGTTTCCACCCCTGAGCAATTGTGGCATGACAGGGTGCTGGCTCTAGGTGGCTGCTGGCTTTTCTCTTCCACAGCCAGCACCAATTTCCCAGCTGAAATCAGAAGCTGACAGTTGCAGCTGCACCAGAGGAGAAACCAAAGCCGAGTTCATCCAGGAGTGAAGCTGACCCAATCCCCACTGTGGCATCGGCTGTTTATAGACAGCCCACTCTGTCCTGCTCTCTCCCCTGAAACACAGGCAGCTCTAGAAGCAAAATGTCCAGCAGGATTTGAAGGTGCACGAGTATATGTGACCTTC
Organism: Sorex palustris; assembly: GCA_028565675.1. Taxonomy (NCBI): domain Eukaryota; kingdom Metazoa; phylum Chordata; class Mammalia; order Eulipotyphla; family Soricidae; genus Sorex; species Sorex palustris. The sequence goes on along the minus strand of JAOXYA010487525.1, from coordinate 9,721 downwards.
AGAGCAGGGCTGCACAGCAGAGGACTCTGTGCTCAGTGCCTCTGAAACTGCAATTCGGCACATGTCACAGAGACTGAACCAGCAGACACGTTGCTTAGAGATCTGAAAACACACCTACTCTCAGAGCTGACATAGAGCAGAGAAGCCAGCAGCCGGCCTGCGATGCCTGCGCACACCTCGGGAATGCCTGTGACTTCCTTTTTCTCTCCTGGAAAAGGATGCTTCACTTTCTTTCTAGGAAAGGCAAGAGCAGTTGCCTCAAGAAAGACAGCATAGGCTGTGTGCCTCATCCAAGCCACACAGACAGAACCGAAATGAGAAATACATGGCCAGGGCTTAACCACACACAGCCCCAAGGACACTGGATCATCAAAGTGCTGTGTTAGCTGTAGAAGCCAAGGGGTGAAGAGTGAAAGAATAAACTGGATGGACACTCCTTAAGTTCCTCAGCAACTAGTCCACAGTTTTCAGGTCACTCTCCTGCAGTTGGGGAGAGAAAGGAGTACACAGTTAGGCAAAAAAAATTCAATTATGGGTTGAAAAACTCTCAATGGGAACAAAGCAGTTAAGAGCCATGGCGGGCACCACAACACCAGAGAATTCTCCGGACCCTGCACTGAGTCAATATGCTGGTAAGCCCCAGTTGGGGTAGGTGCAGTCTCCCCGCCTTCTCCAGAGGGAATCCCGGCAACCATGAGCTTCTACAAGCATGGCTCCAGTATGTGGCTATCAGAACTATTACTCCAAAGTGCGCAGCCGCTTATGCGGCCTCAAGACCTTTCGTGATATGCAAAGTGAGCAGTGGGAAATAAATGATCTAGCATCTGCCCCTGGAAGGCAGGCTTGAATGGTGGTGGGAATAACACTGTAGCACTGTCCTCTGATTGTTCATCGATTTGCTCAAGCGGGCACCAGTATTGTCTCCATTGTGAGACTTGTTGTCACTGTTTTGGGCATATCGAATACATCATGGGTAGCTTGCCAGGCTCTGCCGTGCGGGCTGAATACTCTCGGTAGTTTGCTGGACTCTCCAAGAGGGGTGGAGGAATCGAATTTGGGTTGGCTGCCTGCAAGGCAAATGCCCTACCTGCTATGCTATCGGGACCAGTGGTGGGAATATCCAAGCAAAATATAATGCCCAAAACTAGAGAGAGAGAATATGAGCAATTGTCTGCCGTAGAGGCAGTGTAAGGACTAGAACAGAAGTTGGGGGGATAATGGGGATATTGGTGGTGGAAAGTTTACACTGGTAGATGGATGGGTGATTGATCATTGTATAGTTGAATATCAAACATGAAAGCTTTGTAACTGTATCTCACAGTGGCTCAATTAAAAAAAAAGAAGAAGATAGGAGCCAGAATAAGAAAAAAAATCTCAATGGACTGGAGCACATGCAGAATCTGGGGTTCAATGCTGAGCATTGCCAGGAATGATCCTTGAGCACCAAGTCAGGAGAAGCCCAGGGGTGCCCCCCAAATACAGCCCCCCAAATAAAAGCAAACTAAAATACCTCTGTGAAAATAAATTTTTTATGCATTTGTACCAAGAGGCTGTGATCACCAGGGGCAGCCAGAGACATGGCACAAGTGGTAGAGCAAATGGCAGGCATGTGTTGGAGCTTGAGTTGTTCCAACTAAGCACAAACCCTTCCCGAGGGCACCATTCAAATCACGGGCACTCATCACAGAGTCCTGACACACTGGCTACTTGACACACTGGCTACGGGTCAAGCTCTCAAAACAGAGCTGACAAAGTTCACGCCCATCCCTGCTGGTGATGACATCCTGCATGTATGAGCTTCTTGGAGCAGCTATAACAAATAATCCCCCTCTGGATGGCTGAAATGAACAGAACCAAACTGTCTGCAAATTTTAGGAGCTGGCTTCCAAGGGATGCCAGCAATTCTTACAGTTCTTTGCCTCTGTCATTTCAGAGCTGTCTTTCCTCTGTATGTTTCTATGCCCCTTCATAAGAGAACACCAGTTCTGGATTAAGAACCCACCCTACTCCACATCTCTCAATGTCCCTCATTTCAAATCAGGCCACATTCCAACTTTCCAGGAAGAATAAGGACAGGAAGGGTGGGGGTAGAGTAATAGAATGGAGGGGACTCTATTACTACCCCACAACATTTTAGCAAAATTAAACAAAAACAAAACAAAACAAATCCTGCTCGGCCTTTATCCTAAGAATACCGATTCAAGTTTCATTGTTCTTATGGGTGAAAACACAAGAAGATCAAGTAAGATTTAATGCATCACGAAATGCAAGAAGGCCTTCAAGAACTTCCCCAGCTTGTGACGGAGCAAGCGCTTGGCACAGCGACCTGGGTGGTTTGCAGTTGAAAAGGCCAGGCGATATTTCAGGAAAGGCACCCAGGCACAAACTGCTCCCCCAACCTCACCTCCACCCCTCCAAGCTCTGGGCAATTCTGCAGGAGTTAACACAGATGTCAGCTGACACAAAGACAGATGTGGCTGCCCCTGACAGATGGGACTTCACAGCTGGGTTTCTGGATTGAGTAATGAGAGGGTCAGACCATGGCCAGGCAAAAGCGTACATATATCAGCACAAGAATTTCCATTTTCTTCTAAGTCACTCCAAAGACATTTTTATTCTAACAACAACATCACACAATTTCTTTGGGATGGGGGAAGGGGGGTTCTTCCTAAGTTCCGAAGAGCTGCAGTGGCCAAAGATCAAGAGACGTGAGCGGCTCACTGACTGTGAATGGGAGAAGAAAGGAGAAGAGGGGTTGAAGTTTAGCGCTATTTCAGCAGTCTCTCTCTGGAGCAACTCTGAAGCCCTCGCTGCATTTTCTGATGTCAAGAGCTTTGTAAAGAAACTTTTTATAATATTTTGCCGCTTCTCACTTGCTTAGTGGTCATTCAAGTGTCCAGCATCCCATGTTTCAACTCTCCATGCCAGACCAACTCGATGGCTGGCCATCTCAACAGCAGAGGACATTTTGTAGCCGGAAGTCGATAAGGAACGAGAAGAGAAAATGCCACAACACCTTTCAATAAAGAACACAGGTCGTGACCGCCTTTGAATCACATGGCTTTATGTGGTTTGATCCCAATATAAAGGCAGATGGGAGCAAACCTTGCACTCAAAGCCACTCACTGATTTCAGGGTTTTATACAAAACACGTTTGCATGGATTCACATTTATGATCACCGGTCACTGAGCTAAATTTGGTAGAAATTCTAGGTAACAAATTCTGACAGGGCAATGATTTCCCTCCTTTCTTGTAGAAATAGTAAACTTGCCCAGAGTGAAAGGGAAGAAAAGGCTATGTAACTCAAATACTAATCTTATTATAAAGCAATCTGAGTACCTTATTAAGCTTCCCATCTGACATACCTCATTTATTAAAGGGACGAGAGCAAAAGTCCATTGTCCAAAAATTTTGTATGAGAGGGGCTGAAGAATTGGTTCAAAGAGCTGTACCCTTATTCTGTTTGCAGGGGTCCAGAATATGATTCCCAACACCATGCAGTACCCTTACTTATTACCACCAGGCATGCCCACCCCCACTTCCCAAACAAGAATCCCCTATAAAGGAATGGAAAAAAAAGTGAACTACTCTGCTGGAATAAAAGGCTCATTTAAAAAAAAGGGGGGGGACTTATTTTCCTACCATAGAGAAGAAGCAGGAAGTCCCAGAGTTAAGAAAGCACTAACTCTTCTTTTAAAGAAGAGAAACAAACTCAGCGGGGCCTGACCACCTGATGAAATGAGGCCCTGAGTTCCTTCTCCAGACTTCTTTGCCTGGAGAAGGGACAAAGGGATAGGGACACAAAGGGACTCCATGGAAGGTCATCTTTAAGACAACCACTCTCTACTCTTACATTCTTTACTTCCCAGACTCAAAACATTATCAAGCCACTATTTTACAACCACAAACCAAAATGCAAAAAAAAAAAAAAATCTAGCACTAGCACTATCCTCCCATTGTTCATCGATTTGCTCAAGAGGGCCCAATAATGTCTCCATTGTGACACTTGTTACTGTGGTTGGCATATCAAATATGTCACGGGGAGCTTGCCAGGCTTTGCCGTGCAGGCAAGATACTCTCGGTAGCTTGCCCGGCTCTTGGAGAGGGTGGAGGAATCAAACCCGCCAGGGTCGGCCGCGTGCAATTGCTCCAGCCCAAAACCCTAAAAGTTAAGAGCCAAATGAAAGCCAGAATTCTTCGCAACCTCTTCCTTCTGTTCAGAATAAATACAAGTCTGGGTTATCCTAAAGTAGGGCATTCCTATGGAATCTTTCCTAGGCTTAAATGGTAGGAAACAGGGACCAGAGTGATAGTACAGCAGGTAGAGCATTTGCCTTGCACGCAGCTAACTGGGGTCCGATCCCCAGCATCCCATAAGGTCCCTCCAGCATCACCAGGATTAAGTCCAAAACACTGCCAAGTGTTGTCCAAAACAAAAAACAAAGCAAGCAGAAATAGCAGGAAACAAAGAATAGTCACTAAGTGATATGGAAACATTTTTGAGCATTCCCAGACACAAAGATAACAGATCAGGTCATGCCAAATAACAGAAAATCCCAGACACAGAAAATAGTAGAGCAGGGATGGTTTGAGAGTCAGTAAGAAACAGTCTCCGGGAAGGAGTCACATTTCTGCTGGGTGCTCTGGGTGAGTGCAGCAAGCAAACAGCTGCTGCAAAACCAACACTGGCAGTTGTTTGCACTAGTAACTATTTGACTTCAGAGCAAATATTTGTTCTCTTATTTCTTGTTAGAGAAGACATATACTTTATTTCTATATCTTTTATGAAGGAAGACTTTTAAAATGGTTGAGTAACTAAAGAGTTTTCTGGCATTGAGGCAAAACACTTTTCACTATTTCACTACTTTTTAAATTTTTGCATTGAATATCCATCAGATAGACCCTCACAAAGCTGTTTATGATTGGGTTTAAGTCATATGATGATCCAACACCCATTCCTCCATCAGTGTACATTTCCCACCACCAATATGCCCCATTTTCCTCCCGCCCTCCCCCAAAACCCCCTCTCTCCTCAGCCTGCCTCTATGGGAGGCACTTTTCTTCTTTCTCTCGTTCTTCTTTTGTGCATTATTGTTTGCAGTACAGGTACTAAGAGGTCATCATGTTTGTTCAGGGCATTCAGTATTTTTACCAGAAAGGTAAGGCTAGAGTAGCTATTTGAACTGGATGGCAGCACTGGGGTGTGGACATGGATGCTGAGGCCTCCAGAAGTACAAAGGGGTGGGAAGAGGTAACCCATCCGATCCTGAGAAAGCCTGGAGATTTTAGTCATAAAACCCATATACCTGAAGTTTTTAGTAGATTTTATCTCAGGGAGGTTGGTCCCAAGATCGTAGAGACCAACCAGGGGTATGACAGCACTTTTGGATTGTGGAAGCAAGAGGCTGCTGGGGGCTCTGCTTAGGCTGGCAACTACTGACCTATTTCACTGCTGGGTCCTGACTCAGATTCTGGGACTTCTGAGCTTCACTGCCTGAATATGTGATCTTGGTCCCCAAATGACAATCCCAATTTGATTCCAGACCACGAGCCCTAGAGTAATATTATTCTTGTCTGATGTTTCTGCTACTTTTCTGGTCTGGGAGCAGCTTTTCTTGGAAGCGCAATGGGAAGTCACAACTCCATCGCACAGAAGGATCATCCCTGCCAATAGTTATTTCTGAACACAGAGCAACTGAGCAAACAGGAGTGGATCAACACAGCATTTCAGCTAGCGGCAGAGTCCCTGAAAATTATGAGCAGAAGGAGCAAGGGGTAAAGCAAGGCACTGAGGCAGGCATTTCCTCCACCCAACATTTAAAAGTGACTCTTAATTAAAGGAAAAAATAATTTGGGTAGTTGAATTGGTACTGTTCACCTTTCTTCGTACAGGCAACATAAAGCTAGAAACTCGACTAGAGTACCTGGAATTTAGAAGAGTCCAGGTGATCGGGTTGAAGAGATATTATAGTGGGTAGGGTGTTTGTCTTGCATGTGTCTATCAATTTCAGCACACGGTATGATTCCCCAAGGAGTCATTACCAAATGTAGTGCCAGGAGTAAGCTATGAACACCACCAGGTGTGATCCCAAAACAAATAAATAATGACCAGGTAAGGACCTTAATCAAGAATATAAAAAAGAATTGTGTATTTATTTGTTTTCACTTATGAAAGGGTATATGTGAAGGCTGGAGTGTTAGCACAGTGGGTTTGCCTTGTACGTGGCTGACCTGGTTTTGATTCCCAGCATCCCTTATGATTTCCCTAGCTCCTCCAGGAGTAATTCCTGAGTGCATGAGCCAGGAGTAACCCCTGTGCAATGCTGGGTGTGACCCAAAAAGAAAAAAAAAGAAATAGAAAGGGTATATGTGAAGAAGTGTTACTTTTTATATTATAAAATCACTATCATAATCAGGAAAATTTGATCCTCTAAAACTCACAGTCAAGCTATTATAATCTGCACCAAAGAACCCTGAAGAAGAAAATTCCATCAAATAAATCTATCTATTTATTTAGATGAATTTGTTTAGTATGCCAACCTCTGTCTTTCTGACCTAAACTGTAGCATCTTCCATCCTAAGAGTCCCCTTTTGTTTAAACCACACTTGATTGAACCCCAAGGGTGTTTGAAGTATGCATACTTGCTTCAGATCTATACTGTCACTATCACCCCGTTGTTCATTGATTTGTTCAAGCAGGCCCAGTAACATTTCCATTCATCCCTGTCACGTGCCAGTGGAGCCCGATGACATACTGAGGGCTCTTTCAGGGTCAAGGGAATAAGGACCATCATTGTTACTGTTTTCGGTATATCGAGTAAGCCATGGGTAGCTTGTCAGGCTCTTCCGTGAAGGCGGATACTCTCAGTAAGTTGCCGGGCTCTTTGAGAGGGGTGGAAGCTTTTGGGGCAGCCTCTAATCACCTTTACAGGTGTTCTCAGTCAGGCATATATGCACGTATGATACTCTCAGTAGCCTGCTGGGTTCTCTGAGAGCAAGAACTAAAGAATAAGAGGTCGCATGGCCGCAAATGAGCTTCCAGGAGCTTTGTAGCTACTGGGAGGTGGAGGTTCTGAGTAGAGGAGGCCCAGTCCAGAACTGAAAAAATTTATACAACAGGAAAGAAAATAGACATAAGCCCACAACTAAACTTTTGTATTTTCGTGTTGACAAGATACAGTTTTGTAATAATTTGGTTTAAGTTCTATATGTCAAAGTCTCAGAAGTTCAGTCAAAATAATAATATCATAGAAACCTGAAAAATGTTCAGAAAAAAAGGTAATCAAGGGCTACACTGACTCTACGATCAATAATTCTCATAAGTCCTTCCTTGTAATACTAGAAGTAACATCAACCCTTTAATCTATACTTTGTTTATCCAATACCTGATTATTGAAATTAGCAATAGAGATGCTGGAAACATGACTTGATTCAATTATTGACATCCACTTTCATCACCATATTTTTAACAAATGAGAGACAGATGGGGTTCATAAAGGCCTGTTGCCAAAAATGCAAATATCATGTTTTCTAAGTTATGGAAGTTAGATTCTTCATGTCCTTTTCCTCAGAAGCTGGAAAGTTTTCTTAGATTACCTTGTGGATAACAAAGGTATATGATGACTGAGAAGGAAAGAGAAGACAATTACAATCTAGAATTAGAAGGACAAACAAAAGTTCAGTAATATGATATTATCTAAAATAGAGTTTTAAATCCAATGCTGGCTAAAGTCTGGGTATTAATTGAAGGGACTCTTCTACTGAAAGGATATATCTCCTTATTTATGTGTACAATATGTATTGAATTTTCCTGCCCTAAATTGTAAATAAGAACAATAAAAATTAAGCACTTATTTCAAAATAACAATAATGAATCCATCTTCTTAGTCTATTTTATAAAATTAATTTTTTTCAGAATAATAAAAGTGAGCTAGAGATAACAATTCTTTTTTAACTTCATATTGCTTCTTTAGTAAAACAAAGAAATGGCAAATGGGGATTATAAGGTAATGAACAAGTTGATTTATAATGATTAATTACTATGTGATTTCAATCTAGATAAACAATACAATTCAAATAATTTAATACAATATAATATACTTCCTATTCTCATTTACATAACAAAGTTTTCATCTCTGGTATCTAAAACATATTGCATTAAATTTTATTTTGAACTTGAACCTTATTGTGGTAATCATCTTACCTTCCCTGTCATAAATGAGGCATCTCTTTTTTTTTAAATTTTTATTAGTGAAACACCATGAGGTACAGTTGTAGACTTACACATTTTTGTGCTTGGGTTTCGATTATACAATAATCAAATACCCATCCCTCCACCAGTGCCCATTTTGCACCACCATGGATCCCAGTATCCCTCCAACACCCATCCTCCCATCCCACCCTGCCTCTGTGGCAGGGCATTCCCTTTTGTTCTCTCTCTCCTTTTGGGCATTGTGGTCCACAAAAGAGGCACTGAGTAGCAATTAGAACATAATTTTTAACATTATATAATTATCACATTACATTATATAACACAACTCATTCCCTAAGACAACCCACACTATCTTTGAACAACATAGCAAGTTTCATCTTTCCTCATAACCAAAACCTGTATTCCGATACCTGACAGTGCAGAAGCAAATAGGACAGTGCCCTCATTCAAGTAACAACAAGTCAAGTGCCTGGTAAAAGGTATTGTGTCCTGTAGAAAATTCCTCCTCATTTAACTTCCATGTGTCTGCCTCTGACCCATTAGGACATTTGCATCAGAAACAGAAAAGAAAAATACTTTAAGTAAAGCAGGCTATAAGGTAAACACATGAAAACTATGGGAGAGGTAGCACAGAGGTTAAGGTGCTTGCTTTGCATGCGGCCAACCCCAGCACCACATATGTTCCCCGAGCACTTTCAGGAATGACCCCAGAGGATAGAGCCAGGAGTGTCCTCGAGTGCTGCTGTCACTGTCACTGTCACTGTCCTCCTGTTGTTCATCTATTTGCTCAAATGGGCCCAGTAACATCTCCATTGTGACAATTGTTACTGTGTTTGGCATATCAAATATATCATGGGTAGCTTGCCAGGCTTTGCCATGCAAGCAAGATACTCTCGGTAGCTTGCCAGGCTCTCCAAGAGGGGCGGAGGAATCGAACTCGAGTCAGCCATATTGGTCACTTGCAAGGGAAACGCCCTACCCACTGTCATATCGCCCCAGTCCTGCTAAGGCAATTATTTTTGCAATATTTATAAATAAAAATAACTACTCAGTAGACCTGAAAACTATAGTTAGATTTCAATTATATATATATATATGTGTGTGTGTGTGTGTGTGTATACATCTTTGTATATATATGTATGTATGTATTATGTATACATATATTTTTTAAAATAACTTTGAGAGAAAATGCTCAAAGGCACAAAAGACATATTTTGTTTTCTCAGACTGCCTTAATAGAATAGCACAAGTTGGGTGACTGTTGAAAGAGAAATTTATTGACTCAGTTCTAGAGGCTAAAAGTTCTAGGCCAAGACCCAGGCAGGTCTGTTTCCTTCTGAAGCTGTGAAAGATGGAAAGATATTCTATGCTCATAGATTGAAAGAATTTACATCATTAACTACATTACATTACATTTACATCATTGACTACATTAAAGGTAAAGGTAAAGGCCCTCCCATTGATCATCGATTTGCTCGAGCGGGCCCAGTAACGTCTCCATTGGAGAC
>JAOXYA010487498.1:0-15665 GCA_028565675.1 Sorex palustris | reverse complement strand
TAACGTCTCCATTGGAGACTTTGTTGTTACTGTGTTTGGCATATCGAATACATCACGGGTAGCTTGTCAGGCTCTGCTGTGCGGGCGAAATACTCTCGCTAGCTTGCCGGACTCTCTGAGAGGGGCGGAGGAATCAAACTCAGGTGGGCCATGTTGGCTGCGTGCAAGGCAAACGCCCTACCGCTGTGCTATTGTCTAGTCATACAAGGTTAAAGGCATTCTATCATAAATGTTAATGTGAGGAATGCAGCCCTCTGGTTTAAGCACCCAGGTTCCCTGATGATTCAGCTCTCTTGTCAGAGACACTCTAAACCAGCAAACTTACTAAGCTTGTCTTCCTACTTCTTCCCTGGCTAAGAGCAATCTGTAAAAGCATCACTCCCACTCCATTCATGATCCCAGGAGCCAAATAGGGGCCTGCCTTCCCCCCTTGCTCTCTGGTTAACCACAAGAGAGGACGCCCATCTCACTCACATCAGGAATACTTAGAGACGGAGCACAAGCAGTTGGTCTTCCCCCCACTAAGTCAATCTTGCTTTAGAGAGCTCCAGTGGGACCAATCCCATTCCAGCAGGAGGTCCTTTGCAGAGCTCAACTGCATCGTGTGCATGTGGATGGATCTGTAGATTACTGAAGGTCTTTTTTCTCTCTGGCTAAAGGTGGAAATGAATAAAGTGGGTCTAACAGTAAGATAAAACTGTGATTGGCTCATCACAGCTCCCTCCATTCCCCAGAGTTTTAGAGAGAATAGCAGTAACAAGGATGGCCTTTAGAGAAGTCTTCCCATGTGACAAGCCAGATAGGATTTCCCTTATGAGATGGTTATTGTTCTCTAGGTCTAGTCCGCAGGAGGCTGGGGCAGTTCAGCTGCTTGATTTAAGCTTATTGGGATAAGTTCAAAGCTAGATTCAATCTCAGATGCCCACCCAGGCCATACCCACCAGCTGCCTGACCTGCTTTACCCTTTTCCTATGCATAGTGCCACATGGAACCAACTCAGTGACCCTCAGATCCCATTAGGCCCTATTGCCCTGGTCCTACAGACCTTGGGAGAGTCTAATAACACCGATGGCTTGATTTATAGTGACAATGAGTAGTCATGAGTCCTAATCCCAGTCAGCGGTGGTCAACTGCAGAAAAATTGCCTGGACAATATGGAGCCTTCTCTGCACAGGATCCAGACTCCAGTCCATGACATCCAACTGTTCCAGCTTGCCAATCTGACACACTGCAGGATCAGCTCCTCTGCCATGTGGCATAGGCCAGAGGTCTTCTTCAACTCATAGCAGGACAGGCAGGTAAATGGCACAATTGCCTACCAATTCATCCCCATAGTCTCCAGGAACAGGTAACCAGATAAACATCAACAGTGTTTGGGGTACCAGGTAAAGGGAGGAGGAAGGAACCACATTTCCTGGAGAAAAGGGAGACTTGCATGGGGTAGGCTACCCTGTCTCATCCCAAGCAAGGTCCTGGGCATCACAGTCTTCTCAAGGCTTCCTGGCTGCTTAGCACTTCACCTGGAGCTCTGAAATCCACCCAACTACCCCCATTGCCTGGTTCCAAGCTTTGCTCTAACTCGAAAGATGCTCTGTCTGTCTAGCAGACGGGTCTTAGTAGATGTGCATTCCCACTCAGCAGCCTGCATTCTCTGGGTGTCCATATGTCCCTCTGAAAGTCTGTGAGGCACTTCATAGGAGACAGGCACCATCCTGCACTACTGTTCCAATGACCTTGGTCATTGGAAATTCCACAAAGACTCCAGGTTGGGAGGGAGCTCATGGACCTTCCATAGGCTCCAAGATATAAGAAGCAGTTTTGGTGGGCTGGGGGCTCTGTGCAAGGAGACCCAGCTGGCAAGGACAGGAGCATACCATAGTGACTATCCATGTCATTGATTCCCTGGAAGCCACAAGGAATGGGTTATTCACCTGGAGGAAATGAAGCTCGTTCTTTGTACCCCCTTTTAGCCTTTTGCCAGTGCCCTTCCAGCTCTAGGATTCTGAAATTTGGGCAGAAACTTATCTCTCGGGCATACTGGGCTCTTTAAATGCAAGATAGCAAGCACCATGTTAATCATGGCCCAGACAAGGAGAATCATCTTTGTATAGAAAACAGTATAGTAGGACCAGGCAGGTATAGCAAAATAATTGCTATAGTTTCCTGATCCTGCTGGGGAAAAAAAACAGAAAGAAGTGGGATATAAGGATGTAAGGATTTGGACAGGTATATTTCAGTTGTGTGGGTGAGTGGTGCTTTGTGCAGAGGGCAAACAGTTGAGCAGTGAGTAAAAAACTAAAGCAGAAATGTGACCTAAGGGGCTTGTATGGTAGTCACGGGTCCCTGGGAGCCAGGTGGGAGGCAGAGAGAGTTGAAGGGGAAGGAGGAGGGAGTGTTTTTGAAAGCCAGGTTGGGAGATAGCACAAGAGTTCAGAGAGAAAGGTCTTCATTGTCCTGAATCTCCCTTAGGGATAAAGGCAGAAAGACAAAGAGAATGGAGGAGAGGTAGAAAGAAGGATAGCAATAATGGGTAAAGGAGAGAAATCAGGGAGGGAGAAAGGAGCCAGCAGAAAAGGAAGCATCCAGCAGCAGGAAGGCTTCGTCTGGTGTCACACTCTGACCCCCCAGCCATGAATCAGTGGTTAGGGCCTGGATCCTGGATTTGCCACATTTCTCAAGAGGTGTGTGTGTGTGTGTGTGTGTGTGTGTGTGTGTGTGGGTGGAAGGGTGGGGGGCGTGGTCAGCTTAACCATAAAACCATCTGCTTTATTATTTTCCAACTATCTGGATATTCCTATGTAAATGATCCTCAATAACATTCCTCTATTGCATGCCAAAAAGAAAAAGAATTGGACTCGCAACCACAGGCATAAATGTCTAATTAAGCTCATTCTTTGAACCAAACCATATTTGAGTGCATCTGTCAGCCCTCCTTCATCTCAGCCTCTGCGGTGGTGGGACAGCAGTATTGAGGGGCAGGGGTGGGACAGCCAGACCTGGCAGACAGCCCCTACTCCTGCAGCCCCAACCCCCCCATTTCTGAGCTGTTCTCTCCAGAAAGTTTGGTCACTTGATCTGAAGGCCTGCAGCCAGACTCACCTGCTCCCTTTATCTGGGCTTGCCATTCCCCTCCCCAGAGAGACCTAGATGACTCTTGTCTCTATCTCCCTTGGTGCAGCACCTGGCAACAGCAAAACCTGCCCATGTGGAAAGCTTCCCACAGGTTCCTTTACCTGCCACCAGGACAGAGGCTGTTACCTTTCTTGGTACCCTCATTAGATGCACTTCAGAGGTCACGTGGCATCAGGGATGTCCAGAGAGGACAGGACATTGTGAGCTAGAAATCCTCTATGGGCTACCTCACTCAGTAATGGCAACCCATTGACACCCACCCCTCTCTGCTCCCCAGGCCTCAGTTTCCCCATCTCTATCCTAGATTCACAGCTCTCTATGACACCTAAAGTTCAGTCTTCATGGACTAGATATCTTTCTATGTCTCTCCCTATAAATTCTGGCCTATGTCTCTCACAGTCTCCTTCACAACTTACCCTCTAACTATAAAACAAAAAAAAAAAATGCAGGCGTGAACTATCCTATATCGGCCAGCCAACTGGTCCAAGGGGCCAGGAGTGAAGCCCATGGTCTTAGCCAACTCTCCTAGTTATATCAGTGAGTGCTGAAAGTCCACAGCACATTTTAAGTAGGCCACAGAAGGCCTGTCAGCCTTTTCTGCTCAGCCCACAATTCCCCCTGAGCTCTCCCCTCTCCTGAGAGCCTTCAGGACTCCCACTCCCCACCCACCACACCAGAAAGACTTTCACTCCTTATACCTCTCCAGCCTGTCTCAGGGGCTCAGTCCCCTGAGTGCCCTCCCCTCCTGGAACCCACCAACAGAGCTGCAATTCCTAGCTCTGACTTTAATCTCTCTGTGGGTTCCTCAGAAGGAGGAACATCAATTGGCCACCTGGTCCTATGTCCCAGCACCCATTTTTGAGCTAGTTTGTGCTTTAAAACAAATGTTGACTATGAAGAAATGAATGTTGGAATGACTGACCCCAAACCTCAACCTTTCATGTAACTAAACCCCAAATCTGAACTTCCTGCTCCCCAGGGAAGTGGCAAGGGCCACCAAACCAGCAGAAGGCATCTCTTTGGGGGAGCAGGAATCAACCTCCACTCCCCACTGCCTCTTTCACTTTGCTTCCTCTTGCAAACATATTCAAATGTTTAAATCTGTTTGAGGAACAATTAGCCCAACATATGGTCTAATCACATTTTGCCTGCTGATGAAAAAATACACAGAAAACTTGGGAAATGATGAGAGACAAGACTTTATCATCTTTCTTTCTTTTTTTAAGTAGTGCATAAGTGTGTCACAGACAAAGGGCTCTTAGCAACCATCTGGACCAAGCTTTCTCCGCCTCAAGAACCAGGCTGGCTAGGAGAATAACCCTGCACACCATCTCCTGGATCTGGAAATAGAACATTGGTCATTTACCTCTTTCTTTTCAATCACTTTGATAGGGTGAACTTGATTCTATTGGGGTCTTTTTTTTTAGGAAGAACATCTTTGAGTTCTTTTGTCTTGAAGGCAGATATTGTGGCTACAAGAGCATATGGTGGCTACAAGAGTGGAGAAAAAGTATAGTCTCTCTTCTCTATTCATGAGCAATGGTGTGAAGGTCAGGCTCCCATGTCACCACCCAGAGATGTTCAGATCTTTTACCATCCACCAATCAATTTTAAAAGGATCCAGATGGCACTTAACAGGTAGATACTTAAACCCCAGTAGGAACTCACCCAATTAAGCTATGACACAGTCACTCTCTTCTAGGTGAGATTCAAACACCCAAGTAGTCCTGTTGTTTTTCCCTGACACGGTCCACTCCCACCCCCTATACACACCAAATCCCAGCAGATCAGAGCCTGTCTGTGCTAAATGAGTGTAACTGCTTGGTGGGTTGCCCCTATGCTTCCAAATGCAAGAGGAGGAACAGGATCCATTCACAGGTGCCCCTGCACACAGACAGCACACATTAATGCCACAGCTTTCTACAATTTTTGAGACCTTGATTCATTAGTTCATAATTGTCCCCCAAAATGTACATGAGACCTGACTCCAAGGGAAAGAAAGAGCCAGGATGGCTTAATCAAACCAAAGCCGGGCCAGGTTTCACACACACTGTGATCTCCCCTTCTGGATCATAAGCTTCGGGAGGCTGGGAAGTGACCATACCCAGGAGTAGGGTTCTTCAAAATTAAGGTCAGGCATGTCCCTGATCTTAAGCCAAATGAAGTTGGTCTCACCCTTTGTTCTGTGAGTGGAGGTCCCAGGAGCTGTTCTCACAGTTATGGTCCCAAAAGGAGAGTGTGGTAAAGTAAAGCCTGGCCTTCTGTACACCAGCAAGGGACAGGAAAGCCACACCACACACTGAGCCCAAATTACAGGTCTTGGCGAATGAGACCCTGGTGGAACCAAGGGCAAGGAATCTATGCCCAAGATAATAGCCAGAGTTCAGAGAGCAGACATGAGGTGGCCTGTCCCACTCAGGGCTTTTTCTGCATTTCTTGAGTTGTAGATGCTTTGTCAAATGGCCGATGGCCTTTCTTGAAAAATGGGGACTGATGGACACTCGGCATGCAGGTTTCCCCGAAGCCTGCCATAGCGAGCCACAGATTGGTGTCCAGCTGATAGGACATGGCCCCAACAACACTGACCAGCTGAGAGACTATGGCTCATTAGTTTCTAATTAAGAGAAAATACATGCCTTGACCTTCATCCCTGAATTGTTCCCACCTGCAGGCTCCAGTCAATGGCAAGCTACAAGAACCAGATGCTCATGGTTGATCACTGCAGAAGAGAGCTATCCAGCTGGTCAAAGAGCCTTTTTTGCAAGAGGCTCTCAACTACAAATGAAACATACGGTTGAGTAGCCATAGAGGGAAGCCCACTGCTATAAGACGACGGCCACTCCATCTATTTCATATTTGTTTCTGTCAACCTGGGCTGGAGTGATAACACAGAGGTAAGGTGTTTGCCTTGCGTGCAGCCAGCCCGGCCAAGCCGGGTTCGATTCCTCCACCCCTCTGGCAAACTACCGAGAGTATCTCACCCGCACGGCAGAGCCTGGCAAGCTATCCGTGACGTGTTCAATATGCCAAACACAGTAACAAAAAGTCTCAAAAAAATGGAGACGTTACTGGGCCTGCTTTAGCAAATTGATGAACAATGGGAGGACAGTGTTCTGTCAACCCACTGGGTCCCCAGAAAATGACATAATAGATCTGACCATGTGAACAGGGAAGAGAAGCACCAGTACATGTGTTGAGTCCTTGATCATACAGGATTGAACTTCTGGGGAAATCTAGAAGAATTCAGAGGATACTTGCAACACTGGGGTGCTGAAGCATGAATAAGAGTTTGGCTCCATTTTCTGGGTGGGGATAAAGTTTTCCAGACAGTAAGAATAGTCCTGATGAGAGGCAGGCTCTGTGTAGTGCCAGTGTGTTGGTCTTAAACACCATGCTTTCTAGCCCTGCTTCACTCCTGCTCAGAGAAGAGTACCAAAAGGAGACATGTGCAGCTGTGCTGGATAGAAGGACATTAGAAGGGAAATCTGGGAAACATCTCTTAGAAAGAATATACAGAATTGATGGTCCATTGGATAGTGGGTCACACAGAGTCTCTCCCCTTTCCATGCTCACCTCCAACAGTTCAAGAGTAGAGTATCATTAGGAGCTACTGGCTAGCTTAGAGTCTTCGAGTTGCCCTACGTGTGGGCATAGGGGTGAGTCTCTGGTTTCCCGAAGCTTCGGCTCTGTTATCTAGAAGATGAGGTTATTCCTAGAGGTAAAATAGGCTAAAAAGGTCCTTTTGGACTCCAGCCTAGCTTAGGGACTGGCAAAAGGTGAACCCTCAGTGAGTGCTGGCTGGTCCCCAAGGATCCCAGCTGGGACACACACCACACATCAAAAGTCATGCCCGCTGTGAGGAAGTGCTCATCAAAAGGGTGGAGCAGTTGCTTGGGGTGTGGTTCCAGAAAGAACTCTTGCCTTGTATGTGAAAAGCCCTGGTTTGATTCCCAGAACTGCCCAAAATAAAAATGTGTGAGAGGGGGAGGAGTTAGTGGGATAATAAATACACTCTTTCTATGCTACTAAGATAGCTAATGATATTTAACAGTTTAGAAAGTCTAACCACATCATGTATGTCATTGAGACTGAGTGAGGCCTTGGTCATACCAGAATCACTTGGAAACATCACCAGGACCCATACCCTTTTGAGGGACAGTCCTCTTTCTTCTCTGGAACTGATACTTTCCGAAGATCCCAATGCTAACAGTCTCTGGATTTCTTTGTGTCCTGTCTTCTCTTGGTCATGCCCATTCCAGACAAAAGATATATACCGTGGGCTCACACTGCAGGTGCTGAGCTTGGTCAGCATTTGTTTTCCCATACCCTCCAAGGAAAGGGTTTCATGACCCACTACAATACTAAGGGTCTACACACCATGGTGCTTTTCAAGTTACCCTTCACCCACTGGGACAGACAAGCTGGCCAAGTCCAAGTCCACAGGACTCTGCCTGAGTGCCTTCAGAAACCCAGGAAGCATCAGCCTCATAGACTGTCAGGAAATTTCCCTTTGATCACCTATGACTTATTATCAGGGAGAATGACTTAGCCTCAGCTCTCAGGGCCAGGACAGAGTTGCAGGCAGCTTCCAGGGAAGGGATAGCTGGGCTTGAGACGATAGAATAGTCACACAGACAGAGTGCCAGGCTGGCAAAAGTACCAAGAGCACCTGCACGACTATGCCAGGGACTGAGGAGACCAGCAGAGAATGTCATCATTATGAGGGACATAATTAATGGAAAGTGATAAGAAGATTTTTTTTCATGAGTAAAATTAGCCTGGTTGTGGTATACTCCAAAATTTATCTGACAATCCAAGAAAGGATAGGGAGGGAGATTTCTAGTTCAAATTGCAGACTCCAAAACAAAACTGATGGGGCTGGAGCAATAGCACAGCAGGTAGGGCATTTGTCTTGCATGTGGCCGACCAAGATTCGATTCCCAGAATCCCCTATGGTCCCCTGAGCACTGACAGGAGTAATTCCTGAGTGCTTGAGCCAGGAGTAACCCCTATGCATGGCCAGTGTGATGCATAAAAAAACCCTGATTTTCTAGGGTTAAAGCTGAGTTAGAAGAGGTTGAGGTGACCTCTCAGCCTCTCCCTTCTCAAGATGTTGGGAAAACTGGATGCTGCATAGTCTCTATAATCACCACTCCTTCCTTGCTGAAACTTTAAAGCTAGATCATTTTTCTCTATGTCCCAACTTGTGACTGTGGCCATGTGACCCTGAAGGTGAGGGGCCATGAAAGAGTTTTCAGAGACACGAAACGCAGTGTACCTACACCACTGCACTGTATCTCCACTCATACCACACACAGAAACTTACCCATCGTGTGGATTGTCTGAATTCAGCAGAGACAACAAGGCATGGTGTGAAATGAGCCAACAGACGGGGACCCACCAACTGTCAGCCAGAAGAAATAGCCCACATAAGAAAGTTCCAGTTTAGCAAATTCCTTTTCTCCTTCCTCCTTCCTCCTAGAAGTACAATTCCTATGAAGGCCACTGGACCTTTGGCAATATGAGATGAGTTATTTATTCAAGACCACCATACTATTGTGCATGTTAAGTACAAAAAGGAAAAATTCTTTCATATTTGGAAACGGGGTTGCAGTCACAGATGGTGCCTGAACATGCATAAACTTGGTAGCTGTGTGAACAGATGGAAACTTGAAGGAAAAATAAAATAAACTACTTTAGCAGTTATCTGCCATATCACTGCTGGGTAGTAGGAGAGGGTGTTTGTCACTAGTCTGGGAGGTTTTAGTCTTCCCATCTGTGGAATGGGGCTAACTTAGACCATTCTTATGATCAAGCTGAATTGCACTGACCGTAGAGGACAATTTAACACTTCCAAGCCTAGGTCCATATCTGAACAAAGGATAATGAGGACCACTTCCCAAGGTTGCTGTGAGAACAGAACAGGTGATTGTGCCAAGCACACTCATCTAGAGCAGGGTCTGATGCATGGTGTCAGAGGCTGAATAGCCAGATCTCATCCAAAGTAGTCTGGCTGGCCGCTGAGGTGCCAAGGAAAGCCTCAAAGCTGACTTCTTGGGAAAGGCCAAGAGAAAAGGGAAAAACCAAAGTCTGCCTCTTTCCAAAATCTCCTTTCCAGAATACAACTGGAGTCTGAGAAGATCCTCCAAGGAATGCTGCTCAGTAATACAGAGTCTAATACTGCACTGTGTGGTGTCTGTGTATAGCTGGTTAGACCTGTAGAAGGACAATTAAAATGCACATCCTGTCATGGCACCTGAGGATTCTCATTCCTGAAATAGACCCATATGCATTCTGCCCCAGTAATCAGAGTTCCTCCCTGTTCCCCTCGCCCTCTTGAGATCCCTTCTCAGGGGACTTGGCAGTACCCACATCAAGAGGGCACAGTCTCTTTCCAGCCTAGCTTGGGGTTTGCAATGGAGGAGGCAACTTGCCATTATTGGAAGGCATCCATTCTCTATTATTCTCTCCTGTTCCAGGAGGATAGCTTGCAGAAGCCAAATGGCCCCATGGTACCAAATGAGGACTCAGTCATGGAAGATCAATGAAGTCACCTAACTAAACTGCAAGTGCACGAGGAAGCTCTGCCAAGTCCAGCTCAGACAAGCAGAACAACAAAACGGACCCTTGATATCAATGCAAACAGAAACCCAAACAAATCAAAAACTTCTCAAAGCGAATGTCACAAGGGTTGGGGTTGGGTTTTAAGCAGTGGATTTTGGCAATAGACACTCACCAACACACTTTCACCAACCTCATACTCCATACCAAACTCTGCTCTACAGACATTTGAAGAGAGGGTCTTGGTACATATAATGCAACTATAAAAATCTATTAAAAATCAAGGCACACCACGGTGGTGTCTCTGTAGCTAAGGGTCATGTCACCAATCATCTGATGGCTCCTTCCCTGATACAGCTGGTAGAAACACCTTCTGGAGAGCTTCTGACCTCCAGCTGCTAGTTTAATACCAGAGAGTGGTCCCAAACCTCCAAATGCTCACATAGGCATGGTCCTGCTATTCGTGCTGAGACTCTCTAAGGAAATCTTCCACCAACACTGTCCCTGCCTCAGCACATGCTCTGGACAACTCCCAATCCCACTCCAGCATGGCCCTGAAAATAAATGTAAGCGATACGTATTAAAAAATAGTAATACAGATCTTATTCAGACCCCTGGCAACATGTCTAAGAACCATACAACAGGGTTTTACAGAGAGGAGAGAGCTCAAACTCAATTCCTAGTATTGAAAGTTAGTAAGTGGAAAAGCGCTGAGATTGATGGGGATTCTGGCTGAACTGATCTCTCAGGAATCCTGTGCAAAGCAGGCCAAGATGCTTGTCATCAAACAGGGATGATAAAGGATAAAGCTCCATCCATGGTCAAGATTGATTGGTTCTCTTGGGTGATGGTTCTTGCAAAACTGATTTAGCAACATTCTTTTTTTTTTCTTTTTGGGTCACACTCAGTGATGCACAGGATTTTACTTCTGGTTCATGCACTCAGGAATTACTCCTGGCAGTGCTCAGGGGATCATATAGGATGCTGGGAATTGAACCCGGGTCTGCCGTGTGCAAGGCAAATGCCCTACCGTGCTATTGCTCCAGCCCCAAATTTAGCAATATTCTTGCTAAAAAAAGTATATTTTACCAGATAGTAAGCAGAAGCATCTACAAGAAGGTTCAGGAACTTGACTAACATTTTGCCAAGCAAAGCATCTTTGTCACTGGCACCATCCCCCTTCTCCACCCTCTAGCAGTTAGGTAGTCAGTGTGATGGAGTGTGCTGTCCATCAGGGAGGCTAAGGCAGAATCTATGCATTAAGCAGATTCTGAAGGCTTTGGCCATAGGCCCTTGGGAGAAGCCTTTCCTGTCCACTAAGAGCCCAGTGCTCCATAGAGTCCAAGGAAGACATTACCATTACACAATATCTTTCCTCCTATTCCTCTTACTCTAAAACTCTCAATGGGCTGTGGAGTGTTTCCTGCTAAATATTGTCTCAGTTTTCATTAGTTATGAACATCACTTTTCTCTCATTACATTTTCCTTTCACACTCCCATAATGCATGGAGAGTCTCACTCCTCAGAATCAGGTAGACTGGGTGTTTTGTCAGGTGCAGTCATTACCCGAATGGCTTTCTCTTACTTGTCACATGCTGAGGGACTTCCGGCTCCATTTTGCCCAGGCTAAGGCTGATGCCCCTGCCTCCGTCTGGTGTTTCTCTTGGAACTTAATTTGGCAGCATATGAATCTGCTCATTAACTCCCCCCACACCCGCCAAATTTCTAGGCAGTGAGATCCTAGACCATTTGTGCTGGGCATGTCAGCCTCTGAAAATTAGTCATGAGTCACAAACTTTCTGTAAATCTGTCAGGTTAGTGGCCTATCATGTAAATGAGCCAGCTGCAGAGAATCCTCTTCCTCTGCTGGCCCTTCTGAACCTAGACTTACATTTAAGCCTTCCCCAAACTTCTTTATTGGTGAATGTGAGCTCTAACCTTTTAAAATCAAATAAACCTCAGGAAAAAAAAAAAAACCTCAAATTGTGTCCTCTTTGCAAGCAATCAGCCACTGCCTAGACCAACAATCCTGAAAAGGCCTGTAAGCATATCCAGGCAGAGCCCTGCTCCAGGGGGCTGGGGAACTCAGGGGGTACTCTATAGGAGGACCCCCACAGGATATTCACACTGAGATAGACCTGGAAAGCTTGGAAATTCCAAGATGAATGAAGTGAGTACTTCTGAGTTACTGGTGATCAGTCTAAGGCAGAGCCTGGCCAAGTCCTGAACCAATCAGTGCCTCAGCCACTCAACCACTGTGACCTGCATAGTCCCTCAGATCCAATGGAGCAGAGCATAAGCTTGCTGAGTCAGCAGAGTTAGGACCACTAGCTCAGTTCAAGTTCAGTTCAAATTCAGGCTCAGTCTCAGGGAGCAGGTTCATGGATGGGTCCCTGAGGCAGAGGAAATTAAACCCTCATGCTTGAAGCTGGGCTCATAATTCAAACAGTAAGTATTGCATTTCTTGTTTCCCAATTACACTAGAAAGTAGAAAACTGCTCTACAACCTCCAGTTGGCATTTTGGTTTCTATCTGCTTTTATTCTCTCTTTCATGTGGGTGTTTTCCACGTGGGATTTGGAGGAAAGGAAGGAGCAGATCACGCAATAACCATGATCTATCCACCATCACTCAGAACACCCGGCTCTGGACCATGGCACTCCAAATCCAATGTTGCTCACTTGCCTCCTGACCCCAGAGCTACTTGCATAAAGTCTCTTTGATACAAACAATCCTTATTTGGTTTCCAAAGGGTAGCAGCACTGTCCTCCCATTGTTCATCAATTTGCTCAAGAGGGACCAGTAACATCTCCATTGTGAGACTTGTTGTTACTGTGTTTTGTATATCGAATACATCATGGATAGCTTGCCAGGCTTTGCTGTGCGGGTGAGACACTCTCGGTAGCTTGCCAGGCTCTAAGAGAGGGGTGGAGGAATCGAACCTGGGCCGACCAGGTCACCACGTGAAAGGCAAACGCCCTGCCCGCTGTGTTATCGCTCCAGCCCTGCATGCACACACACAAAACACACACACAGGTCACTCATGTGCGCGCGCGCACACACACACACACACACACACGTCATGCATGCACACACACACTCGCACTTTCCTGAAACTCTCAGTTTGATTTTCAAGTTCACAGACTGAAGGGGTGGACATATTTTACTGTGACTTTATATGCTAGGCCCCAGCATTGGAGGCTGTTTTAAAAACTGAATTACAATCCTCTATCATAGAGGTCTGTGGTGGAAGTGCAAGTACAAGCTTAGCAGAAGAGGGGCGAGCAGCGCCATGACTGAGTCAGTCATGGACGAGAGTGAGGCTTTGCTTTCAGCCAGTGAATTATAGGGTACCCTGTGTTTTGAGTTATGGGTATTAGTACTGATGATGACTTTCTGTTTACATGAAAACCATCATATATGCTTCTCATATCTGGTCTCCATTTCTTCTTAAATTAATGGAATTTCCATCCTAGTATATTATATACCTAGTATAGGTGGATTGAGGTTTTTTTTTTCTTTCAAGGCATAAATACTCTCAGATGCTGCCTTTCTCCAGTACAGGCCACCCTCATCTGCCTTTGTTTCTTTAACGTCTTCATAAATCAAAAATTTTCTTGATAATTTTCTTTTATAAATCGAGAAATTTTGAGCACTACTATTATAATTGCTGGATTCTCTCCCAAAAAGTGAGAGCCAGGCATTTCAGTTTTACCCCTTTTGAGGGGAGTGGAAAATCCCTGGTCCCTAAAAATTCTAAATTAATGAAGACCTGTCAAACAACGGAAGGCTGAGATGGAGGGATAGTTGAGAGGCTTCTCATATCTGCATCCTTGCAGTATCTTGGAATTCCTCCCTCTTCCCTGCATTCCTGGGCGAAAACCAATCTCTGAAAATCAAGACCAGTAAGTAACACCCTTCAGGAAGTCTTCCTGAATGGCTCTGACATTAATTCATGTCCTAGGGGCAGAGACAGGCAGCAGGAAACCAGAACTAGCCATGGATGGGTGGTCTGTATCCTGTATATTTTATTTAACTTTTAAAATAAATTGTACTGATTTACAATTAGCTTACAATAAGATTAATATATACCTCTCATGAGTACTGAATGTATAAGCAGCCTTACTGTACCCATCAACAAAGTTTTAGTAACACCACACTACCTAAAAGACTCCTGTTTCCCATTTCTTCTCCTACTCATACCACGCCCCCTTACCCTTTACGTCTGGTACCCAACATGTAGCACTGTAGCACTGTTGTCCCATTGTTTATTGATTTACTTGAGCGGGCTCCAGTAACATCTCCATTGTGAGACTTGTTATTATTTTTGGCAAATCGAATATGTCACTGGTAGCTTGCCCGGCTTTGCCGTGTGGGCGGAATGCTCTCAGTAGCTTGCAGGGCTCTCTGAAAGGGGTGGAGGAATCAAACCTGGGTAGTCCGCGTGCAAGGCAAACGCACTACTCGCTATGCTATCACTTTGGCCTGGTACCCACCATATTTTTCACAAAAGCTAAGAATGATTTATGTTTTATTTCACCATTTAATTTGTTCAGATTATTTCTATTCCATTTATGAGTGAAGCCATCCTGTAACTATCTTTAACTTACTGACATTTCACAGAGAGTATTCATCTGAAGTCCCACTCATTTTGTCACAGAGGCATAATTTTATTTATTTATTTTATCTTTTGAAATGAAGGGTTGTGAATAACAATACTACTAATGATAGTTTCACATGTACATAATTCCAATTCTACACCCATCACCAGAGTACCCTCTTCCTTCCACCAGGGTCCTTTTCAACCACTGCCTGCTACCTGCAAATTTGGTTCCATGGATCAGCTCTCCCTGTCTTTGTCCCTTTGTTGCAACTTTCCTGTGTATCTTTAAGTACCACATATGAGGGAGACCATTCTGTTTTATCCTGTTCCTCCCAATTGACTTGTTACAGCATGATATCTCTCAGTTTTATTCATGTATTGGCAAATTGCATAATTTTGTCCTTTCATAGAGCTTCCTACTATTCTATTGCCATATTTTTGATTAATTAATTAATTTATAGTTGAAAATTTGGGATGTTTCAAATCTTTGCTACTCTTTTAATAACCATGATTAAAACACTATGTCTTGTATGAGATGATATCTTAATATTCAAGAAATATATCAAAATGATTATACACTGTGATAATGTGGGGTTCATCCCAGGGATACAAGTATGACTCAATATACACAAATAAATAAATTTAATGCACAATATCTGCATAAAAAATGTAGATAAAAATCACATAATCATATCAATTGACACAAAAAAGACTTTGTAGTGGAGGAAAGAAAGTCTCTTCAATAAATGGTATTGGGAGAAATGGATAGCCATGTGTCAAAAACAAATGAAATTGGAACCATATTTCACACCATTCACAAAGCTCAAAGTAAACCCAAAATACATAAACCCAAGATAGAAGACCTTGATATCAGACTAAATCTGTAAAATACATTGAAGAAAACACATAGGCAGAACTCTTCAGGAATCAAACTCAGAGATGACCAGGTAAAGACAATATAAACAAAAATTAATAAATGGGGCTACAGCAAATTAAAAATCTCTGCACAGGAAAAGAAACCCAAGCTATAATAGATATAAGCAGGAGACAACATTTGGATGCAATAAATAAGATAAGGTGCTAATATCCAAGATATAAAAAGCACTCACAAAGCTCAACAACATACCCAAAACTTCATTCAACACTGAGGGGAGGAAATGACACTTTCCCAAAGAAGACACACACATGTAAAGGCAAATGCAAAAGCACTTATCATCACTTACATTTAGGAAAATACAAATTAAAAATCCGTTAAGATTTCATTTTCTAGTAGATTTCATTAAACATATGTACACTGCGATAGCACAGCGGTAGGGCGTTTGCCTTGCACGCAGCCAACATGGCCGACCCGAGTTCGATTCCTCCGCCCC